>CAUYSK010043328.1:0-92665 GCA_963575035.1 Avahi laniger
ACCCAAAGTGATCTACAGATTCAATGCAATCCCTATTAAAATACCAACATCATTTTTTGCAGGTCTAGAAAAAATAATTCTACACTTCATATGGAACCAAAGAAGACCCCGTATAGCAACGGCAATCTTAAGTAAAAAGAACAAATTGAGAGGCATCAATTAACCAGACTTCAAGCTATACTACAAGGCTGTAATAACTAAAACAGCATGGTACTGGCACAAGAACAGAGACAGACCAATGGAACAGAAGTGAGAACCCAGATATAAAACCATCCATGTATAGCCATCTGATCTTTGACAAAGCAGACAAAAACATACACTGGGAAAAAGAATTGTTATCCAATAAATGGTGCTGGGAAAATTGGATAGTCACATGTAGAAGACTGAAACAGGATCCACACCTTTCACCTCTCACAAAAATCAACTCATGGTGAATAACAGACTTAAACCTAAGGCAAGAAATCTTAAGAATTCTAGAAGAAAATTTTGGGAAAACTCTTATAGACATTGTCCTAGGCAAAGAATTTATGAAGAAGACCCCAAAGGCAATCACAGTAACAACAAAAATAAATAAATGGGACCCAATCAAATTAAAAAACTTCTGTACAGCCATGGAAACTATCACAACAGCAAACAAACAACCTGCAGAATGAGAGAAAATATTCTCATGCTACACATCTGATAAAGAGCTGATAGCAGTGAGGAATTTTTTATAGTGCCTGTTTTAAGAATACAGAAAATTAAGAATATGAGAAAGTTTTTGTACTTTCTTTTAGAAGTATTTTCAATGTATCACCCAAACTCCTGTTCTTAAACATTGCAAACTTTCATTAAAAATACAGGCAATACTGCCAAGACAAAAGTGCCGTACTTTATGAAGAAGTAGTAGAAAGCTAAATACAGTTGTATATATTCCATGCTTTTTTATTCCGATAAAACACAGTGGTTAGCTATGTTGTTTGCTTTAAAAGTCTCTTAAGACTCTGTATTTTTTTCTTATGTTCATAAGCTAGGGAATTGTCTGAAGGAATCTAACACAATGATGTTGCCTGAACACATAAAAACGAGCATGTCGGGGTACCAGGTGATGTTTGAAAGATTGATAAGTGTAAGATCTGAGGTACAACACCTAATAATTTCTTCTCAGTAGTCTTTCTAACGTAGCTGAGAGCCAGAACTATAGCCCCTGCTAAATTAAACATTTCGGCCCAGCTTACTAGCTCCACAATACACAGGTAGAAGCAATAAGTAATAATGAGTTTTGGGCCATTGAATACTGTGAATTTTCCCAGTGTACTACAATTATAGAAACATCTGTGCTAAATAAGTTCCTACTGAAACCTAGGAGTGCTTAATAATCCTCACGATTTCTCATTATCAACCCTAATAGAAGAGAGCGTAAACTCTGCAAAAGTTTACCATTTTCAAAGGAAATTGCCAGGAATGTGATCATTTCTGGTATCACATTTCCCTGGACGATAAAAACACCAGAGACAACCTCCTTGGAAAAGAACATTAAACAGCAGTTTTAATAACATGTACCGTAGCACAAGGCAAATGAGGCCACTTTCAACAGCCAGATCATTCCAGCTACAGTATACCCTTTGCTACGACCTGACAATGAAGAGATGGATGATGCTCCTCAGCTTTCTCTACTGCCTTCAACAGGAGAGTGGTGGCCTAAAAATACACACAGCTTTCTCCAGGCCTTTCCTTACTGCCAAGGCCTCAATTAAAATAGTTCCATACCAGGTGACGGCTTCCTAAAGGGCTCGTTCAAAACAAATCTAAATTTCAGAGCCAGGATCTGAATAATATTAACAACCACAGAGGGTCAGCTATTGCTGCTCCTCTGGAGAAATGTGAGTGACTTGGATGTGGCTATCAGTGGTTGACTAGGTCTCTCTTTTATTAGTTTGGGAACAATGTAGCAGATATTATTCTGGAAGAAGGTAGCCTGTGAGAGCCAGTGAATCCCCATAGCTGGTACTAGTTTGTTAAAAAAAAAAAAATGACAAACAGAGCCCATTGCAGAGTATGAATGCTCCATTATTAGCAAGGAGAAAAGATAATTAGCATCCTAATAATAAGATGAAATAATACCTAGCTTGAGTTCTATGACTAAAGTGATAGACTCACAAATACCAGAGAAGATACTGAAACATAATTAAGGTGCTTTGGAATTGTGATGGTTAGTTTTATGTGCCAACTTGGGTAGGCCAAGGTACCCAGACTTGTGGTCAAGCACTCTATTCTGAATGTTTCTATGAGGGTGTTTTTGGAGGAGATTAACATTTGAATCAGGAGACTTTGAGAGTAAAGCAGATTGCCCTCCATAACGTAGATTGCCCTCCGTAATGTGGGTGAGTCTGATCCAATCAGTTGAAGGCCTGAATAGGACAAAAAACCAACTTCCCCCCAGCAAGGAGGAATTCTACAGCAGACTGCCTTTGGACTTGGTCTGCAGCAACAGCTCTTCCCTGGATCTCCAGCTTGCTGACCTATCTTGCAGATTTTAAACTTTCCAGCTCCATAATCATGTGAGCCTATTCCTTAAAATAAATCTCTTTCTATTGGTTCTGTTTCTCTGGAAAACCCTTACTAATACTGGAACAAAATCAATATTCTACCTCTATCCAATCCTTCTATCTGCTAATTAATATTAGCAACATCTAATATTTATTATGTGACAGATAGTATGCTAAATGCATTACATGTGCATGCATGATATTATTACTATCTTCAGTTGAGAGAAACAAAGTGAGGCCTACAGAGGTTGGTTAGGTTGTCCAAACCCACATGGTTAGTAAGGGATAAAAGCAGGATGCAGGTTCAGATCTGACCCCTCCAGACAGAGCTTGAGCTCTCCATCTCTATGATGGACTGCCCCTCCAATAAAGTCATAACAACAAGAGAGAGGATTACCATTTGAAATACGTTCAAGGTACTCATTTTGTGGAGAGGAAAGATTTTTATCTTTGATTACTTTTGTTGCTTGCACAGAGGGAGCCCAAGGCTGGGATTCAGCCATCCTGCATGCTCAACCCAGCTTGCTCAACAACTGGACACTTTACCTTACTTTAATTATTTATGCTCTTAGGCCATTGTCTTACTCATATGTCAAATGTACGTGACCCTGGACAAGTCCCTAAACCTCTCTGGGTATCAATCTTCTATCTATTTAAAAAAAAAAAAAAGGATATTCAGGCTAAATGATCAGTAGGCTTCCTTATAGCCTGGATGGCAAGAGAGCCTCAGTTGGAATGGGAAAATATTACTTGCTTTAAACATTCTCTTGAGAATTAAATAAGAATAAATTTGAAAGTGTAGGGGAAAATGAAAAGGCATTAGGCACATATTTGATCTTCTAAAAATCACTTAAGAGAAAATACTGCCTTGCTCAATGTGGGAACACAAGTAATAATTGGAATAAAGTTTTGATTCCTGTGATTGTGACCATGAAGCATTGTAACACGTAGGATTGATAAGCTTGAATCAAAGACGGTTTTTTCGCTGCTTTGTGGGAACACGGTATTCATTTGCTCTTGTTATTACATCACATTTACAAGAAGTTCCAGTCTTGGAACAACCCAGGATGATCTACCCATGTGTTGTCCCCCAAATCTCCACTCCTCTAAATGGCCCTACCAGGCTCAGCCCTTTTGAGAATATCTCTAAGACCACATTTGGCTATGTCATTATTTACAGGCTTGTTCCCCAAACTTCATTCTCATTTGCTGGTAAATGCCATGAAGACATTTATCTTTTATTCTGCAATATCGACTGCCTAACACAGTATCTAGTAATTAGAAAGTAAGTGCTCATATTTATGAAATGTGTAAGTAAATGATTTAGAGGGTCAGATTACCCTACAAAATGACCCATGTTGGTATTTTAGAATTATTATGCTAGGTAATTTATTGAGCATATATTTGTGCTGCATTATCCCAAATGGTTTATATACAATGTCTCATCTAAGCACGCTTTATGACGTGGTGAAACTTGGGTAGCATTCCAATCACAAAGCCATTTTAAGCAAGCATGTTTATCCCACTGTTAGCTTGCCTAACATACGACGTGCCAAAACACTTGGGCAAGACCAGCTCTGAGTTCACAATCAGAAACCCTCAAGTACAATGGCTATTTGCTACTCTCTGGTTGTCCAACACTTATTCCCACTATTTTGGGCAATGAATCCCAGATTCATTTTAAGAAATTAGCTCTCCCTTATTCTTTAATAGGAAGCTTTAATGGGAATAAAAATCAAAATGCCCTGCTCTCTCCTAGCTATGGGGACGCATGTAGCCCAAACTCAGCCAATTAGACTTTTTGTTTTCAATCTATGACTTGAGCAGAATGAAGCAAAGATGGGGGAGATATGGGAGCAAGATGGTCAGAGCTCATACATTCTAGCAACAGCTCTCTCTGAAAGTAAACATTTTCTTCTACCAGACCCCCAGAGCTGTTCCCTGCCCTTCCTAAATCTGGTTCTTCACACTTCTTTTCCACCACAGGGGCTGCCCTAATATTATTCTCGCAAATTTTCTTTTTGCTCTCATTGGGAAAAGTTAGTTTTGTTCCTTAGAACCACAAGGTCCTAGTTGACATGCAACTTCTGCCTCTGGAGAACAGAATCATCTCTCCTCACTCCAAGCACCTGCTATTATTTTTGTGGGCCATGGGGAAAACACATAATAAAGATGCAATTCACATTCTTGGAAGTCTGTTGCTCTTTTCAAAAGATTTGTCTTCAATCAGGGTTTGTGACTAGGATGAAACAAACAGGCATGCAGGCATCGAGCGTGTGTAATATAAGATACACACTGAGGGTCGTAGAAGTGCCAGGTCAGCTCCTGAGAATGAGTACCTCCTGAACTTTTGCACCATACATGCCTCCTTGCTCAACCCAGTCCAGTGCTGTTTTCAAGCTGTATTTAGAGACAGAGGTGGGATTCTTTTATGGGGAAGTGTTTCTGGCTGTAGGCCCATAGGACTTCACACTGCACCAATTTTCTCCCCATCATACAATTTCAAGGCTGCAGAAGCAGTTGCGGTCTGAGGATCTGGAAGCATCAAAGCTTCAAGAAGCAACTGGGGATTTTGAGGAATTGCCCAATTAACTTCTCAATCTCTATAGAGCTATCTCCTACCCTGATTCATCCAAGTTCCAGAGTATGCACTGACTGGTGGCTCATCACCACAATATTGAAAAATTAGGAAGAGAATGTGCTTCCCAAGTCGTTCCACAACCACAAAACATTTTATGTTAGGAGGACCAACAACCCCTAAGGCTTTACCAAAATCAGGAAGGGAATTGTAGTTGCTCCTTGGAGAACTGATGGGAAATGGTGCAGGAAAAATTTCAATAGGACTTAAGCAGGAACTTCTTAATTAGGAGAGTGATAAAATGCCAGAGACTTTTGAGAGAGGTTGCAAGCCCTTGAATTCTTGAGGGCTTTATAAAAAGCATATAAAACCATCTCCCCTGTTATACATTCACTGGCCTTATTAGATTATTTTAATTCCATAGCTTAAAACTCTCTTTTGAATAGTTAGCCACATGCCTGGTGAGGGTTCAGAAACATTATTAACACTAGAATAAATAAGTGTATTAAAATATATACATATATTATATATATGTGATTTCTATAATGTTGAATATACCGTTTGCCTCATATTTTTTCATATCATGTTAGCAATGATGTCTATTTCATACATTATTGGCTTTTATCTCTACTAAAAGAAATCCTACAGCTGAAATTTTCCATGGATCAGCAGAGCACATATGGAAATAAAATATGTAGGTCTTGCATCTGTAATAAATAGTTTTTGAAAGAAAGAGGTCATTTCTTCACTTGGTGCAGGCAGCTGGCACAAGCAGAGTAGAAAAGAAAATCAATTTATTTGAATTAGAACTTTGTAAATATGACTGTATCATAGTTACAATGATTCTATAGTAGGGTGGTGCTAACTACAGCACTCCAAGGTAGGATATACATAAAATAAAAAATTAGAGTAGGAGTTTTATCCAGAGCTGCTATTTCTATGAAGAATTGATTGGAATCCTTAAGAGAATCATATTCTTTTCACCCCTTTCCGTTACTATAACCGTTCTTCTTCCTAAATTTCCTTTTTGTAGTAGTCACCTCACTTGTCTCCTCATAGCCGTCTTTCACTTCTTTCTTGCCCTGTGTTCTCACACTTGCCAAGGCCTGTTCATAGTTTCACGCTCTCCCAACCATCCCACGTCCAAGTGGGACATTAGTACCTTCCACTCGGACAGATGCAATAGCCTTCCATTCCCTAACATCTTAGTCTTCCCTCAAGCTTCTCACCATCTTTTCTTCATGTTCTGAAACAGTTTATGGTTCCTCATTACCTCAAAGATAAACTATTAAACCCTTTAAATAGAGCTTTCAAGTACCTCCATGATCTGGTCTTCACTCATCTATTTCCAAACTTATCCTTTAGTTCTTCTACTCATGAACTAGTTGTTGTTCACTAGTTCGAACTCTCACTTTTCTGCCTGCCTAACTTTATTCATGCTATTTCTTTTTGTTGAAATGCCTTTACAAATCCTGCCCAATCATTGAGTCACAGCTGAAATATCACTTTTTTGGTAAAGCTTTCCATGATCACACCATCCAGAAGTCCTCTAAACATAAAACTATTTTTGCACAGTTTTTTGAAATGGATGTTACAATTATTTATTCCCATAAATTATGCACTTGTTAGATCACATGTACATTAATGACAAAATCTCTGATCTAATTAATATTTACTTCCTCACATGGTAAACTAGCAATATACCTTGCACAAAATAGGTAACGAGTGAATATTGATGGATATAAATGAATATTTATATATATGCATATGCACACATAGCTGGTCCTTAGATTGCTTTACAATTCCATTTTCTCCTTGGGTTTTACTAAATATTGGCATACCCATTACACCATTTATTCAGCTGTGTACATACTTGAGTACTGTACTTTTCCTTAGGTCCTGTGCAGGTAAATTATTCTATTTTCACAAGATCATACAAAAAAAAAATAAATGTGTCACCTCTTGCTCAATTCCCTCTGATAGCCCTGAAAGCTCATCTCTTCCAGCCCATCATCAAGATTACTAGTCAAAGTGTAGTATTTCAGACCTGTGGGGCTGTGCCTTATTCAGAAGACTCCTGAGGGCTGAAGGCCCCCCGGGACTTGCCTGGCCACATGTCATTGTGTCGGCCCTCATTTGTTCCCCTGGTGCTCTGTTCTGTGGGTCATCAGACATAAGCAGCCAACCAGCCATTTCACTCACAGGTGCCACAGAACTCAGAGTCCAGCAAAAACAGTAAATGCACAAAGGAAGTGACATTGTCCATTATACTAAGACTGAGCCTCAATGTTCCAACTTGAGGGTGCGTCAGAGCCTAAAGAGAAGCTTACCGTGAGGTGTGACTACAACCTCCCTACCTGTGCCTCATTGCAGTAAAAATATCAGAGCAAATAGTCAATGGCAACATTTCTTGAAATCCATTTAATTCTAAAGTTTTTGAATGAATGCTTTTGTTTTGAGTGGAATTGTATGATTTAGAAAGTAAAACAGAAATATATTTAATTTTTCAAAAAAGAACTTAATTGAAGAGCCTTCTACAATTTCAAAAATTCCCCACAAAAACCTCATCTTACCTTTTTCATTAAATTAAATTGTATAATATTTTTTAAAACAAACACTATAACTTGTAAATTCTTAAACTATTTTTTCATTGATACAAAAAAACATAAAAATCCTAAAAAACCTCCAAAAAACTTAAAGAAACTGTATGTATCCTTTACCTAGATTAACTAAGTAAGTGAGAACAAAAGCAGAGACTTTTCATATAAGGAGAGAACATCAAAAATGACTGGTAAAATGTTGTAATAGAGATGTCATAACGATTTATTAATGGAGATGAAGGAATTGGTATTTTTAGAGGGGTATCAAAATTACTGGCATACCATACGCTATTATAGTATTTGAGAGATATCTGTCAATTAGCTGTTTTCTTTTAATTATATTAGACTTAATAAATAACATTTATCTAAGTATTATTTATGGTAAAAAAATTTTCTAGTATTTAACTATTGATTGGAAAAATACTTCTATTTAGAATACACTCTCATATGAAAATTTGACTTTTTTCAGCTTCAAATGATTTAATACTAAAGTTTGTGGTGTTAAACCAAAATGAATCCAGATAGCTGATTTTACAGTGAAATTATTCTATTTTGAATTGAAAATCATACTTTCCCCCTTTTTAGGTGGTGTCCTTTAAGCAGGGAGCAAAAAATTTAGTACTGTATTTCTTAGAACTCTGTTGGATGCGCATGGTAAGTGAACCAATGAAAATCAACTCTAAGGAGTGGGATTCATTGACTCTCGTAACTGAAAAATCCAGGGCGAGGCTGACTCCTGCCATGACTGGACTCAAGGCTCAAATGACTGTCACCTGGGTGTATTTTCTTTCCATCTCTCACATCTGGCTTCTGCTGTGTGGGCTTCAGTTCCACCTCCACCTATTATTAAGATGACTCCAGCAGGCCCCACTTCACTACTTTTCTCCTTCTTAGAAGTCCTAGCAACAGTCTCACGGCATCTCATTTGCCATGATGGGATCATATGCCCACTGCTGAACCAAAACCAATTGCTATTGGTCTCAAGGGCTGAGGGTCTCGGTCAGGTCTGAGTTACATGCCATCCTTGGAGCTGAGGACTGAGGCAGTTCTACCAAATTCATAAGAACTGGTCGTGGGAAGCGGTAGATTTCCCAAATAAAATGGAAGTGGATAAATGGATGATGGGGAGTTCAAAAAGCAAAAAATGCCTACAATGTGTAAAAAGAATACTATCCTGTTCATCAAAGAACCTAGAAGTAATGCCGGTTCTGCCAAATCTCTGTAGTCTTGGGCAAGTCTCTTCTGGTTTTAGCCTCCTAACCCACATGTATCCCTTTCCAGTCCCTCCTCTGCACTGCTCCTAGGATTCTGTCCAAAATCCAGGACACAGCCCTGCATGATTAGCCTCTGCCTACTTCTCCAGCCTCCTCTCAAAATTCTTTCCCAGTGGCTCTCTCAGCTCAGCCACCCAAGCCTTTTGTTAATTCCTTAAACATGCCATGACCTTCCTGCAACAGGACCTTGGCACACACTTAGCCTACTGCTTACACCTCTGTTTCTCTTATTTGCTCAGTGAATCCCTCCTCAGCCTTCAGAGTTTTCCTCCTGCCACCCCTACTCCTATAATATCCTCTTATAATATACTCTTATGAAGTGTAGCATTTAATAACACTAATTATATGTATTTATTTTATACATATTTATATGATCAGTTGATTAATTAATGTTTTTCCCCACTAAGCTATAAGCTCCATGAGGAATATTTCTATTTTTGCTTACCACTGTATCCCTGTGTCTGGTACATAGTCAGTACTCAACAAATATTTGTCCAATAAATGAAAGAATAAAGATGCCTTATGAAAATGGGTCTCATTTTTTCATCTCTGAAGTAATGGGTTTGCACTAAACTAAAAGATCTCAAACGATCAATACCATTCCTAAAATTCTCTGATTCTGATTAAACCCTATAAATGCTGTATATTGTGGATGGGTTAAATATTTTCAAATAATACTTCTTAAAAAAATAGTAAAGGAATAGGGTTATCTAGCTGGTGGATGTTATAGATGAATAAAAACCTTTAAATTCGTGAAATATTGCCATCCAAATTATAACAACCAGTTCTCCATTTCCGTTAATATAGGATTAAAGAAAAATCCTCCACCCTCAAATAAGAGCATTTAAGTTAGTTTAAAATCACTGTGATTACTAAGACCGTGAACTTCTTTGGGAGAGTTATGGCCAGAGCTAGCAATATTATGAAGTAAGTAAATTTTGTCTTCCATAAGCTTCCTTTTTTTTTTTTTACCATTTCTCATATTTTGGGGCCATGCACACCCTGCTACCTGCAACAAAATGCTCAGTGCCTTCTTTCTCCCCACTGGTATTCCCTATGTTAGCCACCTCCACAAACTCCTGTAGGGCCTGCATAATATTCCTACACACACACACTGTGAATTACCATCTTCTACTTCTCCATTAAAACTTACCTGCCCTTGCTTCTATTTCTTCAGAACTCTGATCTTTACTCGGTGTCAATGGTTGTAATGGGTTATTAACAGGAAAATTCATCCATTCTAATATGTTATATAGTTAATTAATGTTTCCTCCCTCAAGATATTAGGGCATATGTTCTCTTAAAGGCTTATAAGAAATGACAGTAATGGTGGAAATTTCAGGCACCACTGCAGACTGATGAGGGAGATGGATCTTAAAGCATGGGGGCCTCTCATTGATCCTCAAATTATTCCATGTAGGCAGCTGCCAACTCTGCCCACGAGTAAGCCAGTCTCTTTCCGGAGAACTTTATAAGCAGCACGAATTTCACTGTTTGACATGGGTGAAGCATAGTTCTCCCTTCAAATAACCTCTTTTAAGGTATCATCTGTTTATGAAGCCGTGGTTTAGATGTTCTCAAGACAAGGGACGATACCCCTGGCTCTGAGATTGAACAGGTCAGCCTGCCCTGGGAGATAGATGAATTGGAAGGTGTCTTTAAGTAGCCTGCTGATTTCCTTATCATTTTCATTTTGGATTTCAATTCAAGCTGTACACTGCTAGAAACGAAAGAGAAAGCTAAAATCTCCTTGTGTGCCCTGCTCTCCCGGAATATAATTTTTCCCTCCATCTGTGAGTCTCCTGTTGATGTCAGGGGGAGTCACCACGTGCAGAGAGGGGAGACACATGCCAGGAGAGGGAAGCCCATTATGTAGTTGAGAGCTAATTTTGCTTAATCTTCTTGATCTCCATAAAGAGCATTCTGAGACCCCACAGGATTTAAACAAAAAAGATAAAGATGAAGAGGGACGGCTCAAGCAGAGCCAGTGTAATACTTATTTATTAATGTCGTCCATCACAGTGTGTTTACATGCCTAACCAAAATTTAAAACTGCCTGATTGAGAACAGAGGAGGGAAACCAATTGCTGTATCAAGGCAAAACACTCACTCCATCCCTACATACTTACATTTGAAAAATGAAATGAAATCACACGAGCGCCCTATTAAAGACCTGTGCTTCCATTTCAAATGAAAAGAACAATAAGTAAAAGCATAAATCTGTGAGCCTGGATTTATCCTTAAATAGAAAGTTCCTCTTGAGAGAGACATTCTCCATGCTTAATAGCAGAATTAATATTAAAGGAACTGTATTCTTTACTCCAATGTCTTCTGGGGAGGAGGGAGCTGGGAGAGGGGATCCAAAAAAGGGAAGTGGGGGAGGGGAGTCTCACAGCTTAATGAGACCAACTTCAGGAGTAGACTCTTCGAATCAGTATCTCAGCTTTGGAAAATACCTTAAAGGCTTCCAGTTCAAGCAAGAGGTAGTGCATTTTGTGCTTGAACTCTTCTGGTGACAGGAAACTCATCACCTCTTAGGCAGCCCATTATAGTTTTGGATAGCTCAGCATATTAGAAATTTCTCCCTTGTAATATTCTGAAATCTGTGCCCTTGTAATTTTCCCTTATTGCTCCTACTCTGCCCCTTGGAGCCAACCACACAGAATGAGTCAATTGTGTCTTGCACTGCATGGGCCTTCAAATAACAGAAGATAGTTTTCTTTGAATACTCCACCTTTTCTGCCTTAATCTACAGCTTTGTAATTACAATATCATTGCTGCAAGTTTTCCAAACTTCCTGAAGCCTTTCTCCTTCCAGAGACTTACAGTATGAAGCCATACTTACGGTTTCACTAACTTTTTGAAATTTACCCTTTCTTATTTGGGTGGTTGATTTACCTGTAAGATTATCTACTTGGGCTAACAAATTTGGACATTATGAAATGAAAAGACACCTATCTAAAGAGGAGGGCAAATGAGGTCCCTGTGTATCTTTGAATCCTCTATAGCACCTACACTTAGCATTTCCACATCCAAGGGCTTTAAAATGCATGAATGAAAAAGAATCCTTATATTCTAGTACCTGCATAGGTTTTGACACCTTATAAAGCAATTTAATTCATTATTTGAGTGTAACAATAAACTTAAGAGGTCGGTGCAGGAGATATTATTATCCCCATCCTATAAATGAGAAAATTACAACTCAGAAACAAATGGAATTTGAAGAAAAGTCCTTTATTGGGACAAAAATAACTTTGGGCTTACTCCACAGTACGTTTCTGCAGCATATATTTATAGGATGTCAAAAGAACAAGATCTCCATGAAACATATTTGCATTATAAAAAAGTCACTAACTTTCACAGCGCATTTTTATTTTAATATAATTTGTTGGCCAGAAGGGAAATATCTAAAAATATTTTTCCTGATGTAAATTAAAAGGTCCTAATAACAAACTATGCCTGCATTAAGGAGACCATCTCATTTTTTTAATCTCAAATTTTTTAAAAAAATTGTATTACATTTATAATAAGAAAACCAGTCCTTTTTGGATAAGATGTACATAGGAAAAAATGCAATCTTATTCATTTTTTTAATTTTATTTTTTATTTTATTTTATTAAAGAAGGTCCCAAAGAAAAAAAGGGGCTCAACCCCACAGGGAAGGATATCCTAATGAACACAGTTATGTGAAAAGCAAACATATGCTAATGGGATAAAATTTATAAAGAATGAAGGCTTTCCCATGCAAAACCTTAAAGAAATTGTGTTAGAGGATGGAGACGAAGTCCATTCCAGGGAATGTATGCGAATGGTTGGCCTTAGATAAACTATGTAAGGGTATGTCTCATACTCCCTTCATTTTCCATCTCTCATCTCTTCTGGGCAACCTTGATCATATCTACCTTCATGCTGCCCAAAGTCCAGTGACAGAAGACAATGGAGGAAGAAAAACTTAATCCATACCAACAGAGACTTCTTTCGTTACTGTTTCCATGAGATTTAGGAACTTGCTGATGTGTGCATCAAATTACAGTCTCATCAGTAACCTGCAGAGCACTGGGTGCTTTTCTGGGTACCCAGGAGAAGTCCTCACCAGTGGCCTTGCTGGTCTACCCCACTGCACATGCTCCTCCTCCAGTCCTGGTGTGTTGGCTGTCCGTCCAGTAATCAGCCGTGCTTCAGCTGTGCACCCCACTGAAACAGGGAGAAAACCCCTCCCAACTGTGCCTGGACACAAAGAAACCCCTCCTGGACTCCCTACATCCATCTACCCACTCTCTCAACTGAATGGTCCCAATGAAGGAAGTCCTTGTGAGGGCCACTTACTCACCCTGAAACTTACTAGACTACTTTCCAACTCTCACTTCTTGTCTGATGACCCCAAATTCTTTAACTTTCAGTCATCATGCTTGTTTTACAATTCTTAAATTTTGTTTGTGTTTTTTTCCTGTATCTCTGTGAAATTTCTCTGAATCTCACTTAAAATTCAAACCTGGACCCAGTGTTCCCTTAAAATCCCTATCAGTACTATGTATTCATAATGAATTGCTTTTTTAATTCCTACCAATAAAAGGATTTCCACAACCTACTCAATATTCCAGAAACATTTCGTGAGCAATGCATGCCAAAATGAGACTCTTACTCTGGTGAACGGTGACTTGGCGCACACACCATCAAAGCATTGCAGATTGATATCTGTTCGATACCCAGGGCATGGTGGACTAATGACTGCAGCTGTGGGAAAGAGGGGAGGGAATTTTAGGCGTACTCCCAGCTCTCCCGCATACATTCTGTGTTCCTGAATGAGCTAGCAAACCTCGTATGACAATTTTTTGTGTAACAAAATTGTGATTGTGACACAGCTCCTAGAAAAACAGAACTTAACAAAAAAAATTGCAGTGAGTGCCATCACTATGAAATGAATTGACAACTGCCATATAATATAATAAAACTATATTCAGATTAAATGGAAATCACTTCAAATTTATAAAATTCAAAATATCTTTGAATATGTCTTATTTAACTACATATTTAAGCCCCAATTTCGTGTAGCTCCTTTTTTTTTTTTTTTAAAGACAGGATCTCACTCTCGTTCAGGCTGGTCTCGAACTCCTCAGCAAAAACGATGCTCCCACCTCGCCCTCCCAGAGAGTTAAGATTGCAGGCATGAGCCACCATGCCCAGCCCATATAGTTCTAGGACAGATTATCTAATATACAATGATTTTCTCAAAGATTGTTTAAAACTATGAAATCATGATTCCCTATATTTTAGGAGCTTACTTCCTCATTCTCAACTTGATTCTGCTCAGATTCAGAAAGATGGGCTAGAGATCGCGACATATTCTATGAAATGCTGAAATAGATGAACCCTGATCTGCCGCAGCCTCTGAGCAGTGTATTACACCTGGATCTGATGTCTGGAGTGCAATCACCTTGCCCCGTCAAGTGCCCCCTTTGTCAGCACTGTCCAGTGGCTCCCATTTTGGTCCTAGCCTGTCTTAGTCTATTTTCTGTTGCTATAGCAGAATACCACACACTAGGTAATTTATAAAGAAAAGAGATTTATTTGGCTCCCAGTGCTAGAGGCTGGGAAGTCTAAGATTGAGGGGCCACATCTAGTCAGGGCTTTCTTGCTGCACCATAACATGGCAGACGGGCCAGCAAGTATGGCAGACAGAATGAAAGTGAGTCCAACTCTCATGATAACTAACCCACTCCTGCAATAACGGCATTAATCTGCTCTCATGATCTAATCACCTTTTAAAGGTCCCACTTCTCAACACTGTTCCAATGACAATTAAACTTCAACATGAGTTTTTGAGGTGACATTCAAACCATAGCACAGCCAGTCCCTGACTACAGAGATTCCCCCTCTATGCCAGGAACCCTCTGTGGACCTCTGAGCCCTATTTTCCTTTAGGTACTATCTTTCCAATGAGTCTCTATATCATATGCCAGAAAGAATTTATAATTTTCAGAACACTCACTTACTCTAGAGGATTATCTTTAAAGATCTTTAGAGAGTTTGTGTAGCCTGTCAATTTATTAAGTCCTAGGTTAAAAAAAAAAAGAAAAAAAAATAGAAACCAATTCACAATGCTAATAACTGTGAGGTAACGGAATAGATATAAATGAGATATAAATGTTTCACAAAGGTGTTTCACAAGAAGAGGCCTATTAAGTAGATGTGTGAATGTGGAGGAGGAGAAAGAGTAATTCTGTTTAATAAGATGTTTCCAGCATTGTCTTGCTAATGTGCTGAGGAGCAGGTACAGGCCATGTAGCACTTATAAAGTAATTAGAAATCCTTGATAATTGTTTTTTTAATTAACAACAAAATTTGAGGGGAAAAAAAACTACTACCCATTCCCACTTCTCTCCTGGATTAATTGTTTCAGATTCAGAAAAAGCAGTTTATGCACAAGAGATTTTTCCATTCCAATTTGCAGGGTGAAGATGAGCTGATTGGAAACTCATGTAATTTATGAAGCCAGCGAAGTCTCCTTTATTTCTACTCGTTTTAATGTCCCACGAAAACCTGCTGATCACTTCTGACAAACTTTTGGTCTCTTATTAGGGACAGAAGATCTCACTGTAGACATCTGCTTCTCCTCAGCCCTTAATACCGTGTTCTAGACTCAATTATTAAAGGTTACTGAGTAACATAAGTCCAATGAAGAGAATTCTGACCATCAGCAGCGATGACAAGACTTTCAGCATAGTTACAATCAGACCCTCACGGTCTATAGAAAACAAACAAAAATATTACTGTGATAAATGTAGTGCTTCATACTTAAGCAAATGACTGAGCACATAGATAGCCAGAATTGGACCCCATGGGTTTAGGCTTCTATTTATTTCTGTCTATTCTTGTGTTCCTGTAAATTGAGGGAAAAGTGTCGATAGGTGCTCCACCACAATTGAGCCGTCCTCTCCATTAGAATCCTACCAAATTTTGAAGCTTACAATTCTAAAATTCCAGTTCTCTACTGGAAAGTCTCATTCTCTGAGAGTTTCAACTGCTTCTTGGCTTGATTGTGCATCCGTGTTAGTTTTCATCTTCTGTATTCTAGAATGAAAAAGGATCCCATTTTTCTTTTATTCCCTTTTATATCTAGAAATTGAGATTGTGCTTTGAGGTGGAATGAGGGGTATTGGGGAAGATCCCGATCTGTTGCATTCATTAAAAAAGCCAATTTTAGGAAATGTAAAATGTCCTAAATGTGTCGTTTCTTGTCTCTGTCATGGTCACTAAAGGAGATGGAAGACATGTTGTCACACTGGCAATGAATCATTCAGAAATTAAAAATATATTTGTAACTAAGTGACCCTACACTTCTGTTTGCCCAAGGATGGTCTTGGCTAGTGCCTGTGGTCCAGGTATAATTATTAAAAGTGCCCTTTTTGGCCCTCAAAAGCATCCCAGTTTAGACAATATGTTATATGGTAACCCTATTTATAACCAAGTTGGAAGAGAGAATACTTCAAGCTTCTTAAAGTAATCTTCTGGGTCAATATGAGGCTTCTACTGATACTCAACCTCGAAGACAAAACAATTCAGGGATCAGGGTCTTTCTGCAGATTTTCATTTTCAAGAATCTAATTCTTATATCTGTATAATTATATGTAAAAATCGTCCCCTATGACAAAGGATTTGACCTAACTGAAATCAACAGAGATTGAAAATCATGAGACAGTTCACCTTTTTTCACCAATGTTTGTAGACCCAAAGGACTTAAAAAAATGTCTCATTTCATTGATTCATTCAACAGATATTTAATAAGCATGAGGGACTGTGCTAAGTGCTGTGGAGCATAGAAATCAAACCAGACACAAGCACTGCATTCGTAGACTTTATAGTCTAGCAGATAAGATAAGAAACATGTGACAAATGTCCACGAGAAGAGAGACTATGCAGTACTAAGTGAGTCCAGTGGGAGGGGAGATGACATTCTTACTGGGGGACATGGAATGGATACTGGCATAACCATTTTGGTTGCTAACATTTTGAAATACTTCCCAAGCAATTGATGAAAAGAAATCCTTCACTTATTTAGGCCCCAAGTCACCATTTGGTGCCCCACCATGAGCTGTAGCAGCAGGTAAAAGAGTCTAGGAGCATTGCTGGTGAGAACAAAGCTGGCCAAATAGCTGCCAAGTAGACAGTGGTAAAGACGGGGGCTGGAAAGGTGAAGGACCCATCCACTGCCCAGGAACAGCCCAGTGTCAACAGGCCTGCAGAGAGCAGAGTGGCAGCATTGGTGTCAACATCGTCAGCAGCCTGGGCACAGGCTGTCTAGGTTGGGTCCTCCGAGAAACTCTGGTATTCAGACGCATCCCCAGGCACAATGCGTGGGCAGCGCACCCAGCCACCTCTGACTGTAACAAGATACCAGGCTCCAAGGGACCTGATGACTATGCCATTTTATTCCCTACAGAAACACACTGATGTGATTGTAATACACTATTATTCTCTTGATGTTTACTAAGGGTCAGCATAAGAAATGACCATAGGAATACATTTTCTGCATCTTCTCTAAAGGCCACTATTAAAGATATTTTCTTTTATTATAGTAATTCATGGTTAGATTCCTGTTCGAGTTTATTTTCCAGGAACATTTTCTTACCAACTAGTATATATCCTTTTATTAGAAAATGAATACTACATGACTCATGGAGTTTCTTTACTGGCCTTTGTGACCCGAACAGGAACTAAATTTAATGTGCAACTGTAGAAAATATCTCTAGCTTAGATTTCAGATAGGAGGGTCTCCTCTGCTCCTTTATATAGCCTTTAATATTTTAGCTTCATGTTAATACCTTATTGCATATGTGTAACCCACATCAAATCTTTCTAAAATAGGCAACTTATCTCAAGTATTATCTATATTTATGTATGTATTATATAAAATAGTAACTCTTTTGAAATCATAGACAGAATTTTCAGAAAGTAGTATTCTCCTAAATTCTAACTCCCCTGCAGATAGTCTCACACAAAATCATTATTTCTTGAGTGCCTACCACAGTTCCTGGCACATATTTGTTGAATAATAGAATAAATGAACATCACATTAAGAGAGCATTATTCTCAAGGTTAAATATAATGGAGATAAAACACTACCATGACAATGTAAAAATCCCTTCATTTTTTTAACTAAATGTATAGCAAACATTGCTGAAAGTAAATTAAACATCATCTGTGACCAGGAAATGTTTTTTGATACTTTGGATATAGCAGGGATCCAAACTGGAATGCAACTTAAAGAAAATCCTGTCTGCAACTATAAAGCGAAACTTGCCAGTTAGCAGAAGAACACCCAGTATATCTGCATCTCAAGGAGCTTATTCATTTTCGGTTTCCAGGGTTGAGGTCCCCCTTTGGAACTCTAGCAAATTAAGAGGTGTGTGATTCTTGGAGCTTTGCCTCTTTTACATTAATAAAGACTAATCATGTTTAAACATGTTAGCACAGCAAGTCCAGAGACGTGGGATAGGATGCTAGCTCTAAAGTGAAATTAGTAGTGTGAAGGAAGCTATGTGAAAAATCGTGGAGAGAAATTGATTGAAAATGAAAATGAAGTGTCTTTTGAAGAAGATGGCCTATAAGCCTGACAGCATGAACTTAAAAGAAAAAATAATAATAAGGTTAAAAAAATATAATCAGAAATAGCTGGCCTCTGTGAGACTAAAATAACTCCCTGGCCACTCACTACAAAGCAACTGCATTAAAAGGAGGAAAAATAATACCCATCACATGCATATGGCACAGAAAATAACTTTCAGAAAGAAGTCATAAGCAAAAAAATCTTCTGTGTACAAGAAAATAAGTGAAGGAGGGAAAAATGAACTCACTCTTTACAACCAGTGAAAGCTAACTCTCCCCCCAAAAACATACACTGTGCCTGCTTTGCTCTCGTCATCGATGAAACTCTTGGATCATCATGTGTATTTAAAGCCATCTGGTCACTCCGATAGGACCCCCTCCAACAACATGAGCCTGCTGACCACTCCCCACTAGTTGTGAAGCTCTCCCCCTTCCCCTGTGGCTGCTTGTGTACAAGACTAACATGTATAACTTGTTTTAACTGTGTACCATGATGACGTGTGCCTGCCCCATCCCTTGTGATCACTAGGGAGGATTGAGGCATCGCCTTGGGCTACCGGGTACTCCATGTTCATGACCAGAACAATCATGTCCCCTGTATCAAGCTTCGGAGAGTGGAACCTACACATTTTATTGGAAACTCCTTTCCAAGAGGGACAGAAGCACACATGCAGGGTACAGGTAGTAAATCAGGCTCTAATGAGCCACACACTGCTAGTTAAGCGTTGTGAGCAGTTCACAAGCTGCACAGTGAGTGAGAATCGCTGCCTTAGGGTAAGTCGTTCTTACAAACAAGGAGTCAGGACCTCTGAGGGCCATATTCATTCTGCCTAATTTCTTCATGCTAGGTAGAATGTCTTTATTTAATTATTTTTCTTCTCATGCTCTATTCGACTACAGATCAAATATTTGGGGCCACTTTGCATTCACGCAAATTTCCATCATGGCACACTTACTTCAAGTAGTTGTTTCTTTAAGTCAATACTAACAATAAGGAGGAGGAGAGAGAGAAAAAATAATTTATTTTATATTTGCTCTGCACTGGAAGCCTTCCACATTTTATCCCATTAGGGGCTCCTGCCATTGAAGCCAGGATTATTTTTATCCCCACTTTGTAGATGTGTAATGTTGAGAGAAAGAGCTAAAGTCTACGTTTGTGACTTTAACTGTGGCCATGGAGAGCCAGGGCTTAGTTTAGCAAAAACTAAGTAAGCATTTATAGCTCACAGATTGCTTTTCGTAGCTCTCTTACCCCAAATGAACATTGCAAAAGGGCTCTCACCACCTGAACGTCCCTAGCAATGCAGCTGCTTACTGCCCTTCCTGTCATTGATCACTTTTAACAGAAGGAAACAGATAATTAACTAATCAGGCAAGACACGCATGTAGCTAAGTATTCAATTTATTTAAGGATGTCTATAAAAATGTTGCATATTTTCAAAACATTACAGATCATAAGTAATACCACCTTTAGCTAGGAGTGTGTTTCTTACCTCCAGGGTCTGCTTATGAAGTCATTCATCTAATGGGGGAACAGAGCTGCCGTTGCTCTCAGAAAACGGATCAGTGATGCAGGGGAGGCTGAGTATTAAGTGAAAGGAAAAGGCATATCCTAATTCCTTCTCATCCCCTTCTCCCCCTATCCGTGGAACAGCTGACAAGCTGAATAACTTATGGGGGTGAGTTGATCAGTAGGAGTGAGTAGAGAAAGCTGAGGCAGACAGTTCTCCCAAATTAGCCGGCTGCCAGTCTTGGTTCACTGGCACTTTGACACGGACGTTAGGATGCGAGCTTTATTGCAGTGGCACTTTGGCAGGATACCATTTCACAAGGAGCTTCCAGCTCAGAAAAGGAGAACAGGCCTGTTATTACCGGATGCTTTAAATTCATGGGCCTTGCAAATGGAGAGATGTGTTTGTCAAGGAGTCCACATTTAAAGAAATACTTGATGTTGACTTTTTGTGTGGGTGAAACTCACTTAACTCTCTGAGATCTCACATTTCAGCTAAGGAAGAGCAGTGGTTAGCTGGATTCTGAAGAAGGAATGATAAGGATTATAAATTATCTTCCAAAAACCCAAATTTACTGGAGAATGCACAAAAGCAATGAACATTTATATACGCCAAGAATAAAGCATTTAGTAAGAAGGCTGATGTTGGATTGTACCTATTTGTCATAAGATTTCACTGGAAGCCTTTTAAGTGAATTCCTCCAGTTCCAACGCATAATTTGTAGGTTGACATAAGTGCTGTGATGTGTTGCAGATGCTGTAAGCTCTTTAATGCTGAGTGTGGGCAGGCCCAGTGCCCTCCCACCCTCCGCACACACACATACCCCTTTTTAAGTTGCAAACAACCGTGCTCCATGGGCTGTAGAGTATGAAGGTGAAACCAGTAGGATGTAAAGTGAAGAGATCGATGCACATGAGGAATTGTCTCACTGCTTTAGAGTCTTATCTTTTGAAAGTACAAAGTTGACTTCTAATCAAACTCAACTTAGGAAAGTTTACCTAAGACACATGTAATGATGATTATTATTGAGTGATAATTATCCATAAATGGAAAGTAATTCATGCTATGATTAAAACTTTTATTACTGTTTCATCATCATAACATGCTTTTCCCTGTGATTCTTCCAGTATTTGAAATCAACATGAACCTACCCATGCCGTTTCCAAACTTTGCACAAATGTACCCCAGGATGCTGCAATGAATTCACCTTAGAATAGTTTTAAATTTTAGAGGGAAACACAGAGATATTGAATATCTGGCAGATGCCCCACAAACTAGCAGCTTGTGGTTGTTCAAAGTTTCAATATTAGATTGTGTTATATTCCTTACAATGACATCATGCCTTTGTGAAACCCGGTGTTCAGCAGTGGCTATGAGCAAGCTCCACGTGAAAAATCAATGTACAATGTGGAACGGGAGCAGAGGCTCACAATGTCTCATCTGATTTCAATGTTTGAGAATCTATGGTGCACAATAGGCACACATATCCCAGTTGTATATAATATTGGATCAGAATGAAAGAAAAATATGTTTTTTCAATTTATGTGTATTTTTTAAATGGCCACTAAGTAGTTAAGACATAAATACTGATTAAGTTATTTGGACTCAAACACTTAATGGAACTGTTATATATATTTCTTTTGGCCTGGGAATGCCGTTAGAAAAATTACTGAGATGCTAAGAACTCTGTGAACCAAAAAAGTCTGAGAACCTCTGATATAAACTGTTTTCTCCAATCTCTCTCTCTCTCTCTCTCTTTCATGCACACACACATCAAACACATGTGCATACACACACACACACGCACACACTTTGACCACTAAGTTAAAAGCATGTGTTCATTTTTCCCATTTAATAGATGTTTACTGAGCATCAAATATGTGCCCAGCACTGAGTCAGAGTCCAGATAGGCAGTGTGAGTAGAACCGATAATCTCCGTTACCATGAAGCTTAAGCTCTTGAGAGACAGGCACCTAAATGAACAAACAAACAAGCAAACACAGAATACAGAGTGTCCTAAAGAATAAGAAGAGGTTTCTTTCTGTATTTCACTCCCCAACTTCACAGGCTCCCTTTCCCACTCACTGGGGAACAAAATTATGTTTGGCTTCCCTTCCACAAAATCCTGAGTGATTCTTAAGTCACATATGTCCACTGGTTCACCACAGGAGGAGTAAGCAACATCCTGATTAACACACAAGATTAGAGGTGGCATGAGAGAGAACACCAATGAGAAAGACCTCTGGGTAGACATGTAGTCTTGAGGCAAACAGGGAGTTTGTGGGAGGCAAGAGGAAAAGGAGGAAAGGACAGATCAGGACTAACCTTATGAAAGGCCACATCCTGAAGTAGGGCCCCTCTGATCAGTCTGCTACTCTAGTTCCAAAATGTGTCACCTCCCACCCAGATGCTTGTCAGGGCCAGGGAATAAGATCCAGAGCCAGGAGGATGTCACTGAAAAGAAATATGAGAGCCTTGCCATTTGGCCTGAACAAAGTCCTGTTTACCATAGATGCTCAGACAAAAAAATAAAAAATTGTGCACAGACTATCCCCGATTCAACGTGGGCTTTGCTCCTACCTCTCCCTACTTCTAGCAGGAAGGATGCCTAGATACTACCAATGACTATATACTAATCATGACTGGTATTACTAGATGCTACCAATGTGCCCTCAACAGAGCTCTCCACTGAGATAGTGGTGTATCCTCCTTCCCAGAAATAGCTGAGCCTCAACATCGGTCACCAAAGAAACCCCTCAAGAATTCGGGTAACAAGGGGGACTTTGACTAGAACCAAATTCTGTGCCTCTATACAAGTATCCTTACTCCAAAGGATTGAGGATTACGTGAGAGAAGATAGTGCCAGAACAAATCATTAGTGAGAAAAGGAAATGAAGACTTTGACTCTCCTAATAGAGCGAGAATTCAGGACTAGAATATCCGTCTTCCTTCTAAGACTTGCCTGGTCTTAGCAGTGATTCTTGGAAAAGTCAGTCTCTCTGGTACCATCAAAGGATGGACAGTACATTCTAAGTTATAATTTAGAGTCTACGCAGATTTTTTGTGAGACTTCTCTTAACAAAGGAGCTCAGGGGAAATAAAATGATCTTCTGCCTACATTTAGTAAATGAGGGCTGGAGAGTATCCTATGCCATCGGACTTAGAGCTGTACAGCTCACTACATGCTTTCTCAGCAAGAGGACTAGAGCAATTTGTCTAACACAGGGAAAAAGGAGAAATGCAAGGATGAGAGAAAAAGGCAATTTGAAAGGTGGTGCGATGTTCAGCTACCTCAAGACGTAGAAGCAATGCTACTTGTTGTTTCTGCCTTGCTGCAAGGATGACTGTAATTATGGAGTAATTCACCAGCCTCCTTCAGCTCACGAACCTTCCAGGTAGGAGCCATGCTTATTCCCTCATTGACACATGGTGCGCGGTAATGTCGACTGAGCCTCTGCCGTCAGCTGTTCTCAGCTGCTGGGAAATCTTCTACACAGGAGTGTTCTCTTTTTTGCCCTCGGACTCAGAATAGTGCTGCAGAAGGAAAGCAGGTTTTCAAAAGGAAAAGGAGGACACTAACACTTGGATTTCTTTTTAGAGAAAGGAGTGAAGTTTTTAAAGAGCATTATCATGTTGTTCAGTACACAATTGAGCACTTAATTGTATGCTGTCTTGTTTTGTTCTCTACTGGAATTGCCGAAGTCTGGAGATGGACATGACCTCTGACCTCATCTAGTCCAACCCTTTAATTTGAAAGATTTTAAAGAGAACACGATGGAAAAGTTTGTTGATGGGGAAATAACCAGGAGCCAGATTTTCAGATTCTTGGATTGGCGTTAGAATCTATTCTGCCTGCCTCCGATGTCTTAGAAGATAGTAAGTTTGGGATTGTAAATATGTCTATATCTTCATAATACTTACCCCCAATAAATTTTCAAGATTTTTTTACATTTCTCTTATAAGTCTAAGAAGGAGAAATCTTAAGAAAGAGAGGAAATCCAGACCGAAAGAATGGTATGAAGGCTGTAGGAGTTTTTTTTAAATTAATCCTAACAATAGCTATTATTTAATTCTTACTCTATACAAGATACTGGAGATAAACAGGTGAGCAAAGACATACAATGGCCCTGTGATCAAGGAGCTTCCAATGTAATGGAGAAGTCATATGTTAATTAAAAAGAATAGAAACTAACATTTATTGAGGGTTTTTTAGTGCTAGACACATTGAAAGAGCTCTAAATTCATTATCTCATTTAATCCTCACAAAAAAAACTTTGACGTGAATAATATTACCTTTATTAGTATCATCCCCATTTTACAGATGAAAAAACCAAGTCACCATGAATTTAAGCAAGGTCCATAAAGTCTGACCAGTGAAAGTTGAGTGATGGGATTTGAACCGAGGGAGTCCGAAGCCAGACCCCACTTGTCAGGGTAGCATGGTCTACCATGCTACAATGCCATGATTAACTATAAAATAGGAAACATGGAAGGAAATGTGCAAATTCCATTAGAGAAGCCCACAGTATTTTCTGCTGCCTTTCAAAGAACTAGATTTGTAACTTAAAATTGTTACCCCTACATCACGGACCCCTACAATCTGGGTTAAAAGAAAGAGTGCGATCTGTAAGGATGACTACTTCCCATTCTATTCTCAATTATCAGAAAGAACAATAACCCATATCTAAAAGACATCATATAATGCTGGGACAAAACACCTCCTATTTAACTTATGTGGAGTGCTCAAAACAATCTGTTACCTTTTTAACAGGCAAACCATTGTGATGATTTATGCCAGTAGTTCCTGAGCGGGCACTGCCCTCTGGCCACCGCAGAATTTGGACAGTCCTACTTCTTGTCACTATGCCATAAGATGAATCTTGCCTTTCTGACTTTAAGGTAGGGTGACCAACTTCTTAGATTTCCCGGTACTGAGGGGTTTTGCAGCACGCAGACTCGCAGTGCGAAAAGCTGGACAGTCTTAGGCAACCTTGTCTTCCTGTTCATATTCAGTGTGGTGGCTGAGTGTGCAGGGAACTTATACAGCCCCTGCGAATGCCAAGGATCCAGCCTTGCTCATCTCTGGGCAATCACCCCTGTCTTCACAGAACCCACTGCTGATTACAGCTGGTGAAATTAGTGGTTCCTTTGCTTGGCACAGTGATAGCTCCCTGGTGAGCTCAGCCTTCTCTCCTAATGACAAAGCTGTTTTGATCTTCAACTTGGGCATCTGCCCTGCTGCAGAGCTTTGCCGCAGGTCACTCTGACCGTCACTGCAGTGACTGCGCTGGGAGCTGGCCAGCCGACAGCCTCAGCTTCATCCCACGGATCATGGGGATCTGAGGTCACGTCTCAGGCTTGTGTCTGCCTGAACAAGCCATTCTGCCGTTCCAGCTCTGCTGCCGCCACTTCCAGTTGTAAGGATTTGCTGTGAGGAAGTGTCCTCCCAGCATTCTAAATATCAAACATGCGTAGTGTCCTTCCACTGAGTCTTCCTGCTCCACCCATGACCCCTAGTTGTACTACCCCTCCTGCTACCGCCATGGAGGCTGGAGTCAAGAGGTGAGCCTGGGCACGGATGTCTCAATCCTCACATTTAGCTCTTCTCTCTACTTTTGACAACACCCCTCATCAGAGGCTTTATATTTCCCCCATGGGAACTTTTCTTACGTCACCTTCTACGTGTCTCTGTGGTAGAGCTGCCATGTGGAGAGAAGCTCCTGAAATTAGAAAACCCTAAGCTTAAGAACTGAGCTTGCTACTCTAAGCTAAGCAGTGTCTTTCTATGCCAAGGGACTCTGCCTGAAACTGTAAATGCTGTTGATATGTAAGGAGTTACTAAGCAACTTGCTAAATACATCAGCAATACTTTCAAAAATATTAACCTCATTATACTTTTTAGTTGAATTAATTTGATACTGGCTTTCTTACTTTTTTCCTCTATTTTTTACCACTATGATAGCAAAGAAATCCATGGTAATATTGCCTTCACCAGAATGGGACAGGGAGAGCCTTGCACCTGAAGGAATGTGACATTTAAAAGATTACCTTCCCCCTCCCCTGCCACCAACAAGCAACCTTGTTAAAACAGCAAGATAAATATATCTACAGGACTACCATTCAGAAGCGTTATTTAAATTAATTTCCGGAAAAGACATTTTTTTTGGTCACAGCAAAAAAATCTAAGTTTTATCTTCACATATGATAAGACCCCTGTTTTCTCACTGACATTAATAATTTCCATTTCAGATACCTCGGTGTGGGTTTTCCATGACAGTATTTGACATATTATAGAATCATAGACTGTTAGAGCTGACTAGGTCCCAAGAGATCATCTAGTACAGTCTTTACCAAAAAAAAAAAAAAATTAAGATTTTATTTTTTTAGAGCAATTTTAGGTAGACAGCAAAATTGAGTGGAGAGATTTCCCATATACCCCTGGCACCACACATGCATAGCTTCCCCCATTATCAACACCTTCTACCAGAGTGGTACATTTGTTACAATCAATGAACCTATCTTGACACATCATTATCTCTCAAAGTCCTCAGTTTACATTAGGGTTTACTCTGTGTTGTCCAGCCTATGGGTTTGGACAGACATAAAATGACATGTTCCACCGCTATAGAATCATATATTTTCATGGCCCTAAGCGTCCTCTATGCTCTGCCTATTTATCTCTCCTACCCCCTAACCCCAGCAAACATTGATCTGTTTACTGTCTTCACAGTTTCGCCTTTTCCAAAATGTCATATAGTTGAAATCATAACGTATGTAGCTTCTTCAGATTGCCTTCTTTCACTTAGTAATGAGCATTTAAGTTTCCTCCATTCTTTTCATGGCTTGGTAGCTCATTTCTTTTTAGTGCTGAATAACATTCCATTGTCTGATGTATACACTTTGGTACACTTTGGCACAGACATTTTGGAAGGCAGTTTGGAGGTTTCTTACAAAACTAAACATACTCTCACCAAATGATCCAACAAATTGTACTCCTTGGTATTTATCCAAAGAGTTGAAAACTTAAGTCCACACAAAAACTTGCACACAGATGTTTACATCAACTCTGCTCAAAATTGCCAAAACTTGGAAGCAACCAAGATACCTTTCAGTAGATGAATGGATAAATAAACATGGTGCATCCATCCAAAGGAATTATCCAGCACTTTCAAAATATTTTTAAACCAAAGGAATTATGAAATATTTCCTTTCCTCAAAAATAAATCTTACTCAAAAACTCAGTATTGAAAAATCAGTGGTACTCTATGATTGAGACCAGGGTAGAGCCCTGGAGCCTAACCCTCAGTGACTTCTGACACACAGGCCTAGCAGAATTTTAAAGTATCCTTTTGCAAAGCATTGATGCTCACCATTAAAGACCAGAAAAGCCAGATTCAGAGGCTGCCTCATACCCAAGATCACATGGCAGGTTTCGCTTATTGACTCTGTCCCCTATTTCATGCTTACACACACACACACACACAGAGAGATGGGCATCTCACTATGTTGACCAGGCTAGACTCCAATTCGTGGGCTCAAACGATTCTCCTGCCTCAGCCTGCCGAGGAGCTGGGACTACAGGCACGTGCTACCATGCCCAGCTCACATATTTTAGAATACTTTAACAAAGGTTTGGTGAGTTTTTTAAAAATATTTTTAGTTATATGCCTATTTAAATGTTTTTAAGTTGTCTTGGGAACTGATTTTCTTTTTAGTGATAAAAAAAAATCTTTAAGCTATACATCAATAGAAGAAAGTGATTCAATTTTCAAAACTTCTGTATTAAGAAAAAAACTTCTATATTCAGTTATCAAAAAAATGCAGCTGTACTATTTACCAGCATCTCTTTGAATGGGAACTCAGTTAAATCCTGAAACCTGCCAAATGTGTCTCAAGAGAAATTTCAGGAGACAATTCTGTCCAAAAAGATACTTTCCTGCTTCTGCAAATCACTATTTAACATAAAACAAGTAGAGTAAGAAGTGGGGATTTAAACAATAATATCAGGGTAAAGAAAGAAAAATGTTAAACTGATTGTCCAGGTCACAAAAAGGTGAGAGCCTTAGGGGTTTGGGTTTGTGTTCTTTGTGTTTTTTTTTTTTTAGCAAGTCTAATTTCTGAGATTTGAATACCCAGTAAGTCATCTTATACTTTGGAGGACTTTGAGCAGATGTTTAAACTTCAGGAACTATGAGTTCTTTAAAGCCACAGAAGATTGATTTCATGTTTTTCTTTTGCAGCATTTTGAAGTGGACTTGGCAGAGAATGAGGTTCCTGTGCTAATTTCCTCTTGCTCTATGTAATTAGTCAGCATTTTAAATGAGGTAACAGGATATAATTGCCTACTGACCATTGCAGCCCATTTGTTTATGACACACTCCCCAGGCTTTTAGATGTACAATGTTATTACCTACCTCTTCATTTGTGTTGCTGTCTCTCTCCACTTTTTTAATTTCTCCAGTTCTTGTCCGCTCAATCCCCGCTTCCTTTGTGGGCAATACAAGAAGGCTCTTTTCCTTCCAGCTGGCAAGGCATTAAGGAGGTCTGAGGGGGTGTACAAGAGTGACTTACACACTCCCCAGAGGCCAATTACACTTGGAATCCTCCTGATCTGCCCTGATCTGGGGAGTGGGGCTTCCTCTCACAGCCTATTGTGCTAGCTCTGAGCCACCTGATCAGCCTGGTCCTACCCAGTATTTAAATTAGGGCGTCACCAGTCCCGGACCAACGTCAAGGCCTCTAGGTAACACTGGGGAATAAATTAACATTCTACTGTTGTTCCCAAGCCACATGGACACCATTATTTGAAACCCATCAGCAATAAAGGAGGCTGTTATGCAAGTCTCAAGAAGAAAGGGGTTGAAATAGCATCATGCAATTGTGTGCTATTGCACTGTGTCTTAATACAAAAATTAGCATGTTGCCTTTATTAGTTTGGTGGAAAGGCGATTACAGTTTAATATGGCATCACATTATGTAGCTAGCAGTATAATTTTACTACAAGCATTTCTTTTAGGATCATCATATATAGCAAAAGAAAAAAAGGAAAAGAAAAAATATGTGCAGCCTTTATTCATGTGTTAGCTGGACTTATAATCCTAACCGCCAAAAAGCTAATATCAGTGGTCAAGCTAGTTTAGAGGGACACTTGCATAACAAAGCAATGACAGAAAAGGAAAGATAGGGGAAAATGACTAATAGGCAAGTTAGCAGACATCAAACAAACTGGCTCTGAGTAAGAATTATTTGAGAAAATATGTTTCAGAATCAATAGCAATGCACTTTATAGAATTTTGGAAAGCAAAGAAGACTTTGAATTTATTGAGGACAAATCTTGGCAGGATATCATGATGAAATGCTTTCATTTTACAGCAAAAAAAATACATATCTTTGTTGAGATTTCCTGCATTCTTTTTGTTTTTTTTCCAAGGCAATTTGTGATATTGCTACTGAAATTGTGCAGTGAATTTCCACAATAATTTTCACGGTTCTTTACATTTAGAGTACACATCTATTATGTAATTACATTTATCAGCCATTTTACTTTTCACTACTTTTACAACCTGTATTATAGAGTCCCGAAATGAACAAGAAAGAAGGAGGGAGGGAAATCATACCCTTTAAACAGCTCAAACAGCTTTTTAAATTAAGTAATAAACATTTTTTTTAGGGAGACTGTATTGTCATTCTTCTCTCTTGAAAAACTGTGTATATAATAATGTGTGAAATAATACTCAAGCTGTTACTATTTTAGAAGAGTAAAATGAGAAAGGATAATTTTTCAATCTACAATAAAGGGGTAATACATAGTTAATATAACTTCTAGAATTTGGGGAACATATTTTTAAATTGTTTGCTATTTTAAGACAGTCAAAGTAATCAAATATTAATGTTGATTCCAAAGTATATTTTGTATCTTTTTTTTTGACAGAGAGGGAATTTTAAAATTGCATAGTCACTTTAATTTTTATCGTTCTATATAGCTTCAGATTAAATAGGAATAGCAAATAAAACTGTGTCAATAATAAAAATTAGCAAAATTATTTTAAAGGTATTTTAAGTATAGTTGAAATTTATGACATATAAGAAAATCTTTAACTATGTGAATGATGTCAGTTTAAATTTCTGTTCAAAAGTACCCAGGTATATTTTGTCACAACTTATGTCTTTAAAATAGTTGTTTACTATATAAAGAGTTCAGATAAACTGATTTTAAAAATACTGTCTCAATAATGAATGAACAAATATATGAAAGAAAGTAATAAAAATTAATAATAAACGTGAAAAATTTCAGCTTTACTAGTGATCATATAAATGCAAAATATCCAATAAGATATTTATAACTTAATCAAATATGCAAAGACTTAAAAATAAAATAGCTGATGAGTATAATGAGACAAGTATGCAACAATAAGGTGATAGTATGAATAAGTACATTATTTCTGGAAAGCTATTTGACAATCTACACCACAGGCCTTAAAATTTTCCATATCCTTAGCTAATTTTGCTTCTCGGACTACATATTAAGGAAATAATACAAAATTCAAAGAGGTATACACTGCAATTTTTTATTACATATTAATATAATCAAAATATTATTACTTAATTTTGTGACGATAGGTTAGTAGCTAAGTAAATTATGTTGTATAATATGTTACATCATGCCACTATCAAAATCAGTTGCCAAGAAAATTTTGTGGAATAGGAAAATGCATATAATGTGATCTTGAACTTTAAATGTGAGATTCAAAATTAGGGATATAGTTGTATTCCAGACACATTTTTAAATGTATGTACATCTGGAACATTTGCTCTTAGAACTCAGCCCCATGCTGTGAGGAAGCCCAAACAACTCCACAGGAAGGCCCGTAGAGAGAAGAACTAACTCACTCGCCCCATAACTTCAGCTGGGCTGAGTCTCAGGCAGCCATCCCTGTCAGGGTGCCAGAAGTGTGAGGAAAGCCATCTCAGGCCTTCCAGAGCAGCCCGCTTGCCAGTGAGTGTCACCAAGTGACCTCAGGCAATGCCATGTAAGAAGAGGAAGAAATGTCCATTAAGCCCTGCCAAAACAGCAGATCCACACAATTATGAGATATGATAAAATGATTGTTAATGTGCTCAAATTGAGATATAGATATATAAATATGCAGACGTGGATACAGATAAATGAAGATAGGTAAATATGAATCTAAAGTAATTGATTCGAAGGAAATACTCTAAAATATTAATAGCAGTTATCTTTGGGTTATCTATAATTTTTCATACTCTTGTGCATAGCAAGTTTCCAATGATAAACAAGTATTGCTTTTATTTCAAAATGTTGTTTTATAGAAAAATGCATTAATCATTATTGTTTAAAATAAAATGTATCTTTAACATAATATATCCAGGGGTATATGGTAAAAGAGCTTTGGATTGAATTATCTGCTTTGAGATTTATATAATTTAAATGACTAAGTCATTAAAATGTAAAAAATGAAGATGCTTTTCTTAAACATTTGCTACTTAGGCTGTCTTTTGATGAACTTAATCCAATTTGGAAAATAACACATGACTACATTATACATGGGTAATGTTAGGCTCTGAGATCTTCAGTGATGACAGTGTACTCACATACCATAATCTACCTTTGGGTTGGTGTACCAGATCATCATCCATCAGTTTATGGACATTTCTAGTTTTGTTCATCAGTTTCATTTTAAATTCCCAGGATGTGAATTAATTGCAGGTGTTTGCTTCCAACAGGATTGTAGTCTTTAAATTATACTTGTCACTGCATCACTTACCTTGTGTCACATCCTGTTACGTTTCTTCCCACCATAAACCAGCATAACACAACACGACATGAGAAAAATGCATTGACATGGTGCAAGATGTTGAAAAATAAACATTAAATTCTAGCAGATAATGTGGTACAGATATTTTGAGCTATCTGAATTCTTTTGAGCAACTTGGTTTACCTTATTAAGTCTGGTTCTGAAAAAGCTGATAGCAAAATTGTTTGTAGTTGGTCCCAGGAGATTTCAAGTTAAGTTTGACAGTAAAAAAAAATTTTAAATGATAGCATGGTACAGGGGGAATATTTACATTTATTCATATGGCATTTGAAAAATCTGATGCTGCAAATAAACTATCAGAAAATTATGGAGAACGTTGACTTATAATGGAATAATGGTTGTGGTTTCATGGGACAAGAGCAATAATGTAGACAGAAAACTGTTTTAATGTGCTGTACAAGAAAGAGTCAGGATTTGCAAATCAAAATGCTGAAAACAGCCAAGTGATCAAGATAAACAAATGGGGAAGAAGGATGGGTTCTGATAGTGATGACCAAGGCGATGCATGCCTCCTACTCAGAGTTCAGTTCCAGCTAATTGTTGCCTTATGGAAAAATGTGGACCCGGTGTCTCCAGTTCATCCTGCTTTTCAAGAGAAAAGGTAATCCAGATTTTTGTATGTGTTACATATATTAATTTTTAAATGTCAGTAGCTCATTTATAGTTTTAAAGCGTGATACAGGTGAAACAAAACATACTTCTGCTCAGAGAGAGCTGGCCAGGCTACAGCACTCACCTTGACTTCAGTCTTAAGTGTTAATATTCCCAACAATTATGTGCTTATGGTTGACTCAGGGAGTTCAGCTGCTGAAAAATCAGTGCCATATAAGCAAGAGAGGAGTACACCTTTCCCTTCCAGGGAAAATTTCTATTCATGCTCCATGATTTTCAGTGTGATCAAGCCACCATCAAGTCTGCTGCTGACATAGAATGTTAACCTCAAATAAAGCTTGAATGTTCCCCTTGAAGAGTCTGAGATTCATCCAAAAAGAATTTTTATACACGCATGTTCCAAAGTGTGCTATAAACCCAGAATTCCCAGCTAACATTTATAAAAACTTCCATTAATTCCACGGAAGGGCACTCGGGACAATGGACCCTGGAAAGGGGGAGGGGTGGTTATTTGAATTCACAGAAACTTTGAACTATAATGTTTTAAGCCCAGTTTTTAAAATTTCAAACAAAAACAGCACAGCTTTGTTGACTGCAATTGCAATGACATTTACTGATGAACTCTTACATGCCAAGTACAGTCATGTGTTGCATAATGTCGCTTCAGTCAACAAAGCACCACATATAGCATGGTGGTCTCATAAGATTACAATAGAGCTGAAAAATTCCTGTCGCTTAGTGACACCATAGCCATCATAATGTGGCAGCACAACACATTGCTCACGTGTTTGTGGTGATGCTGATGTACACAAACCTACTGTGTTGCCAGTCATGTAAAAGTATAGCACATAACAACTATGCACAGTACATAATACTTGCTAATGATAATAAATGACTGTGTTACTGGTTTGTGTATTTACTATACCATATGTTTTATCTTTATTTTAGAGTGTCCTCCTGCTTATAAAAAAATAAAGTTAACTGTAAAACGGCCTCAGGCAGGTCCTTCTGGAGGCATTTCAGAAGAAGGCATAACTACCATAGGAGATGACATCTCTATGTGTTACTGTCCCTGAAAATCTCTCAGTGGGAAAAGATGTGGAGGTGGAAGACAGTGCTATTGATGACCCTGACCCTGTGTAGGCATAAGCTAATGTGTGTGTTTGTGTCTTAGTTTTTAACAAAAAAGTTAAAGAGGCAAAAATAAAATAAAAAGTCTTAAAAATAGACAAAAAACTTATAGAATAAGGATATAAAGAAATAAAATACTTTTGTACAGCTGTACAATGTGTCTGTGTTTTAAGCTAAGTATTAATATTATTACAAGGGTCAAAAAGTTTTTAAAAAATTTAAAAGTTTATAAAGTAAAGATGTTACAGGAAGCTAAAGTTAATTTATTATTGAAGAAAGAAAAATATTTTTTATACATTTAGTGTAGCCTACATGTACTGCATTTATGAAGTCTACAGTGGTGTACACTAATGTTGTAGGCCTTCACATGCACTCACCACTCACTCACTCCCCCAGAGCAATTTCCAGTCCTGCAAGTACCATTCATGGCAAGTGGCCTAAACAGATGTACTATTTTTTATTTTTTATACCATTTTTTTACTGTATCTTTTCTATGTTTAGATATGTTTAGATGCACAAATACTCACCATTGTGTTACAATGGCCTACAGTATTCAGTACGACAGGTTTGTAGTCTAAGAGTGATAAGTTATACCATATAGCCTAGATGTATAATAGGCTATACTGTTTAGGTTTCTGTAAGTACACTCTATGATGTCAGCACAATGAAAAAATCACCTAAAGACACATTTCTCAGAATGTATTCCCATTGGTAAGCGATGAATGACTCTACGGTGCTAAGGACTGGCTGTACAAAAACCAGTAAATTCTTGTTCTTTTCCTCTAGTGGAGAAGAGTGTTACACAAACAAATCTTTGGAATATAGTGTGATTCCTACCATAAAAGAGGGAAGGACAAAGTAACAGACCTCCCTAGAAGAGAGAGATCAAATCCAATTGGGTGTGAAAGAAGAAAGTTTTGCAGAAGAGGAGGCATTTGAGCTGTCTCAGCCTGAGGATGGAAACGGCATGGCCCCAGGATCAGGAGCAATAGAATATGAATAGCACATGAGGTAGAAGGAGGTTGGAAAGGAAAGAGCTGCAAGTTATGGATCATCCTAAGAGTCTGGGCTTAATTTTGAGTATTGAAGAACTATGGAATGTTTTTAAGCAGGGAAGTAGGAACTGATCAAATCTGTGTTTTAGAAAAATCTCTGAGGATAGAAACCCAAAGGCAGGGAAATCAGATAAGAGCTATTTTAATAATCCATGAACTATGAAAGTCTAATATTTTTATTAAGCAAAAGTAGGAAAAAGATAAATTACAATATTTTTTATATGGGGGGAGTGAAGAGGAGGGTTCAATTTCCTTTTTTTTTTTTTTTGAGACAATCTCATTTTGTCACCCTCAGTAGAGTGTAGTGGTTTCATCATAGCTCGTAGTAACTTCAAACTTCTGGGCTCAAGTGATTCTCCTGCTTCAGTCCCCTGAGAAGCTGGGACTATAGACATGTACCACCACACCTGGCTAATTTTTCTATTTTTAGTAGAGATGGGGTCTCACTCTTCCTCAGACTGGTCTCAAACTCCTGGCCTCAATCAATCCTTCTGCCTCAGCCTCCCAGAGTACGAGGATTACATGTGTAAGCCACCATACCTGGCCATTTCTTTGTAGCTACTGTATAATACATAATAAACATAATTATACTTTGTTTTTTCTTTTTAACTTTTTATATCATAATAATCATGTGTGGTGTGTCTAAATTGTCACAAAATGTAATATTAGTACAAGTTTGAAAATAATAGACAATTATCTTAAGTGAAGTATCTAAAGAATGGAAAAACAGACACCACATGTACTCACTGTTAAATTGGAACTAACCAATGAGCACACATGCGGCACAGAGGGAAGTAAAATTCAATGGAAATCAAGCAGGGGGAAGGGGGAAGAAGGGGATGCGCAAAAATCTACCCAATGGGTACAGTGAACACTACTCAGGGTGATGGCCATACTTACAGCACTGACTCAAGCATTACAAAAGCAATCCGTGTAACCAAAAACATTAGTACCCCCATGATATTTTGAAATAAAAAAAATTGTTTGGCAAAAAAAGCAATAGCTAATGACTAACATCATATATCAACAAGAGTCTATGTTTGGGAAGAAACATTACAGCCTCTAATCTCAAGCTAAATTTTTTCAGGTTCTCTTGATGCTTATTCACAATAGAAATGATTTGTTGAAATAATATAGTTTTATTCCTTTATTGGAGGTGGCAGAGTATAAAAGTGTTATAGTGCTTGACTCAGTCTGGGTTCCCAGAGAGCAGAGCCTGACACTGAGGGCTCACAGCTTACTACTTTATAGGGAGAACAATCCAGACAGTAGGACAAGGAGGGAGGCAGGGAAAGAGAGGGGGTTCAGAGCAAGGATGCGACAATGTTTTTCAAGTTGGGCACTGCTATGCACAACTAATTACTCCAGCTCCCTAGAAGTTGTGTATCTAGCTTGTCTGAACAAGCTATCAGAGGAGGCAAAAGGGAGAAGTGTTCTCCACCAGCTCCTACTTTCCATGGGTTAAAATGTCACCCTATCGGCTCCCTACACATTTTTCAGTTGCACATGTGTAGACCCCAGTGCCATGCTTGCAGTGCTCCATTCTGGGCAGTTGACCCCTGTGTGGGAGATGAGAGCTCCAGAGGGGCACCAAGTGGGTGCTGTTGGGTTGCACCCACATGAAGGCAGTCAGAGCCCACTGAGTGCTGGCTGCTGCAGCTGAGGCTGGGACAAGACAGGTGAGGCCAACGGCTTCAGAAGTGGCACCTACCAGCCATCTGATCCTCAGCCTGACTTCTGAAACAGACAAAATTTATATAGTCAGAATGATTTGTGAAAATTAAAATAAGCTTCATTAATTGCTCTCTATAGTCAGAATTTTCAGCAAGATTTATCTTTGAGATAAGAACTAAAAACACAGGCAAAATTCTTTAAGTTTATACATTATACTCACTCAATAAATAATTTGGTTTTGGTCTTGACCATGCTATATGCCAGAATTTCGATGCATTTAACACTAAAATTCACTGATCCTACCACCCGTTCAGGTCTCTCACTTCCCCCATGTTCTCTTTTCCCACCTGGGACTCCATGACTCACTGATACAGTTTTGCATTTGTCTATATAAACTACCTCACCCTTCCCTCTGGGGCCCTGGGAGACAGAGGAATCAGAAGAGAACTTCAACAGCTCTCACAACCACATCCTCATGCCTTCTTGCCCCTTCACTCCTGTGACTTGGGGTGAAGCCTGCTCTTAGGAGCACCCAGCCTCTTCTTCTCTTCCCTGGCGTCATCTCCTCTTGCTTACTGAGACACTGACCCAGCATTTTTCTTCCCTTTCTGTTCTGTAATTAATTTTCTATTCTACCAGATCAGCATAGAGCATGCAGACATACTATTAAAGAATGTTCTGATCCTTATTAATACCCTCTCTTGACCACAGGTAGTATAGTAGACCACAGCCTATGAGCTGTTATAACGACCCTTTCTCTGCTCCCCTCTACCCGATTTCTCATCACCTTCTTCTCCTCTCAGTCTCCCTTGAACTCCTTCCATATGGCCTTCATTCCTACCCTTCCACCAAACCTTCACTTGTCCAAATCGTTAACGCCTACCGATGAGTGCAATGGTCGGTTAGTAGTCCTCATCCACTTAAATATCAACTGCACTTGACACAGATGATCTTTTCCTCTTTTGAAGCTTTTTATTTTTTTCGCTTGGCTTCTGCGGCAACGTGCCCTGTGTGTTTTCCTACCACCTCCTTATCTGTTCCTTCTCATTCTGTTTATTCTTCTTTAAACTCTGACCTCTAAACTTTAGAGAGCCTCAGCCTCCATTTTGTGACTTCTTTTCTCCACATATTCCCAGACTTTAGATAACGTTATCCGGTTCCTGTGGCTCTAATTACCATCTATTCCCTGAAGACTCCCAAATGTAACATCTCCAGTCTTCGCCTCTCTCCGGAGCTTCAGACTGACATAACTGGCTGTCTGCACACCATCTCTGTGTCTAAAGGCATCTTAAACCCAATGTGTCAAAAATGGAATTCTTGATTCCCTCTCATCTTAACACCCCCCTCTCAAAAAAAATCCAGCTCCTCTTACAGTCTTCCTATCTCTGGAAACGGTTTTGCAAGACAAAAATCTTGTAGTCATCCTTGATTGTCTCCTCTCTTTACATCTCATATATGATCTACTATCAGAAAATTTTACATCTGCTCAACTTTTGAAATAGAACCAAAAATTGAACCTCTCACCACTCCCCTGCTACTATCCTGATACAAACGGTCATCATCGCCTGCCTGGATGATTACAATAGCTCCTAACTCATCTCCCTGCCAGGGACTGGCCATCTCACTCAGAGTAAGAACATCATCACCGCCAAGTCCTTCGATGATCTGGCCACCCTCCCCTTCTCCGACATTATTCCTTATCGGTCTCTCTCACTCATTCAGCTCCAACCACATTTGCCACCTTGGCTTTTCCCTGGGCAAAACAAGTCCACTCCGCCTCAATAGTTTTCCACTTGCTGCTCCCTGGGCCTCAGAGAGGCTTCCTCTGATCACAAGGCTTGTTCCTTCTCTTCCTTGGGTCTCCACTCAAATGTCACTTTGTAAGAAAGCCTCCTTAACTAAGTTGTATCACAGCTTACCCCTTTACCACTTTTTCCTTTTTCTCCATAGGACTTAGTGTCACCTAATATATATTCATGTGCATATTTATATCTTATATGATTACCCTACTAGGATATAAGCTCTATGAGGGCAGGGACTTTGTCTGTATTGTTCATTTCTATATTCTTAACGACTAGCATAGTGCCTGGCATGTGGTAGATACTCGGTAAACCTTTGTTGAATAAGTTAATAACATCAGTAGTTAAAAAAGCAAAAGGGATACTCATTCATTAAATTCCTTTAAAAATGGCTTTGCCTATTGAAAATCTTAACTAACTTTGCAGAAGAGAGAATTCTAAGTGATTTAGGAAACCAAAATGCGTTTTATCTATAAATTTGGTAAGTGGATCTAACAGAGAAAATTGAATCAGATGTATATCACTAAAATCCCAGTTTACACTTAATAGATGTGCGATTTTCTCCAGCTACCTTACTTATCAGAGTGAGAGCACCTAAGGGGAAAGAGCTGGAATTAAGTAGGACTGGAATTTTTCAAAGTGACTATGAGGGTGGGAAAGAAGAACAAGGGTGTTGATATATGCAATGGAGTGATTATAACAATGGCAATATAGACCCAAGAATATAATCAGGGAAAAGGGAGACGGGTGGTGAGGGAAAGGGTGGTACAGTTAATGCATTATAGCTTTAAATATTTTGGTTTGGGTTTATAGCATGGATAAATCAAAGGGCAAATTTCTCAAAGAATGGATAAACAGTGTGTAAATTAATTAATATTACCTCTATTTACATTCCTATGGTCAAAACGAAAATGGTTTTATTTAGTAATACAAGTTCATGAAGGAAAGGTATTCACATTAATTTCTAAGTACATAAATTTCAAAAGATAGTAAAGAAAACCACCTTCCCTTGACTGGAACCAAATTGCCAATATATAAATGATAAAACATAATTCACTAACATTGGACAAAACTTAAAACCAGTATCTGGAGATTTTCTTTATTGAAGATCTTTACATTTAAACAGTCTCATCATTGAAATAGTTCCAGAAGAGCCTCATTATAATGAAGTTTCAATGCAGATTATTCTTATCTTTCTTACTACAATGTAGTATTAGATAAAACCAGATGTGAATCTTCGGTGTTCAAGGTATATTTCACGTGCTAACTCAGCCTAGTTCCCAGTGGACAGATGCCAGACAAAATCTACCCAAGAACAAACACAGTGAAAGCCTCCATTTTCACAAAGTTGATCACACCGGATTGTACATTCTTCCTACCATATAATTGTCATCATCACAAATAAAATGAGTTCTCTCTTTTCTCATTTTCCTTCCAAATATAACAGACTCTAAATCTAAATCCTAATTTCTCTTCAAAGTCAAACTGGATGTTACTCTTTCCCATACCCTGGGGGCCCAGTGACAACACTTACTTTTTTTCTCACTCAGTCTCTAAACTTTCTCTCTCTCTGCTGGCTCTTTCCCATCTGTCCTCAAATCAACAGGAACTTGAAAAGCCATTTTAAACAAATATATCCTTGAACTCAAGATATATTCCAATTACTGTTGTTTTTTCCTTTTTTCTTTTTGCCATTTTTGAGTGATCTCTACTTCCCACTTCAATTTCCACAATCTCTAATAAAATGGTTTTCCTACCATCATGTCCCTAAAAATGCCTCTGAGAGCACAGGTTCTCCCCTCTCAGTAATAGCAGTGGCCTTTCCTCAGTCCTCCTCCCAACCCGAGTTTCTTTTCCATGGGATCCATGCCTTCACCCAGAAACAACATGGTTCTCTTCCTGTAGTGGAGATGGCCCCTCCTCATTATCCCTCAGTGACTCCTTTTCCTCTTATTTTATTTATGGATTTTTTTTTTTAAGCTCAGTCTCTTTTGCTAAATTCTTTTTTTCTGCTTGGAGAACGTTTATAAATCAACTCAGTATGTCTGTAAGGCCTCCCATTTTTAACATTAACAGGCCTAGGGGCTTTCACCTGAAATATATACTCATATTTCCATCTGCCCACAGAACACCATTGTTGCAAATTTGGCATGTTCAAAACCAAATTCATTTCTCTCTAATCCAGGCTCTCCCTAAACCATCTCAGTTTTAATACGAAAATTTGCCTTTTCCTGCAGATTTAACCTTGGAGTCATATATCAATTCTTTTCCTTTTATCCCAGGACTCAACCTCTGGTCAAGTCCTTTGAATTATTTGAAATAATAATAATGATAATGATCATAACTAAGACTTACATAAGCAATGCCTTGAGCACATTTCATTATCTCTATTCTTACTATTCCCATCCTAATTAGGACCTACTATAATTAAATTACAAATAGAGTTTCCTCACCTCCTCCAGTTTTCCTTCCACATTCATTCACTTCCAATTTATCCTTCCGTATACTGCCAAAGAAATCTTTTGATTCTTGCTATGGTTTTCAGATGTTCATTAGAATTTATGTAAGGTATTTATGGACTAAAGATACAAGTAAGCTTTGGATTTACAAATCTAAGTATCACTTACGGTTTATTTTTCTTATGGATCATGAACCATTGACTATAAAGACAAAAAAGCTTTAAAATCTTCCAGTACCTCCATATTGGTCAGGATAAGTTTGGATTAGGCTACAATAACAAATAATCCCCAAATCTCAGAGCTTTCAAGCAGAAAGTAGAATTTTAGAGGACTTGTATCTACTACTATGAGGTTGACACCTTTCCAATACTTAAAAACTCTTTTGATGAGATCAATGGTGATATTAACAAATGTCATCTTCAGATATTGACTAATGAAATGTGTCAACATTTGGAAGATCTGAAAATTCAGTAAGCATATGTTTTCCAAATGATCAAAGCATGATGTTACAAAATCATGCATGGGTAAATGATTTATTCAAAGTGCAAGACAGGTCAATGGATTTTAATGAAGCAGAGTAAAAAAAGTTCATAAATATCATTTCAAACTCTTCATTGCAACTACACTTCAAGAAACTACCACTTGTCAAAAAAAAAAAAAGTAAAAGAAAGAAAGAAAAAGAAACAACCACTTGTCAAGTTAAAAGGAGAATATACATAACTCTTCAAAATGGGTATTAAAATACTCCTCCCTTTCCTGACTACATATCTGTGTGAGGCCAGATTTTTCTTCATATACTTTAACCAAAACAGCATATCACAACAAAATGAATATAGAAGCAGACAAAAATTCAGCTGTCTTCTGTTAAGCCTAACATTAAATCAGAGATTTGAAAAATATAAACAATGCTACTCTTCTAACTGCATTTGAGGTGGGGGGTGGGGTCAAAAATAAAGCTTTTCATAACATACAGATTATTTTAACTTATATTGTTTTACAATTATTTTTAAATTAATTATTAAATAATACTTTTTAAATTTCTCTATTTTAATTACTAATGCAATAAATGTCAATAGATGTAACTCACATAAACAAAAGCTCATCAGCATCAGTACTTTTTAATAGTGTTAAGAAATTCTGATACCAATAAGTTTGAGAATCACTGGTGTAACCCCCAATTTCATTTTTTTTCCTTTTTTTTTGTCCCTGAAGACAAAAGGTCTCTTTTTGTTGCCTAAACTAAATGTTTTTCTACTCATATATTAAAAGACTTTATTTATTTGGTTATTTAGTTGTCGTTTGTTTATTTCTTCAGGATCCAGTCACTTTATTAAGCCCTGTATTAACTCTAACAATTTTTCAATTAATTCTTCTGCTTTTTAGGTATACAGTGACCTCACTGGAAAATAATGAAAACTGAATCTTCTTTCTAGATGAAGTTTTATTCTTATATATTTGTGTTATTGACTTCCATTGCCAGAAAAATATTAAGTAATAACATGGTAATAATCCTTTTCACCTGAATAGAGATATCTTCATGTTTCTCCACAAAACAAGGTGGTGGCTGTTAACTGGTAATGCAAATGTTTCATAATATGAACAAAGTATGTTTCTGGTCCAGGTTTGATAAGAATTTCATCAGGAAAAGATGTTATATTTACTTAAATTCTTTTTGGGTGTGGTAAACAAAATAACAGCACTCAAAGATGTCCATGCCCTAATCCCCAAAACCTATGACCACGTTACCCTACATGGCAAAGGGTATTTTGCAGATGTGATTAAATTAAGGGCCTTGATGTTGGGGGATTATCCAGGATCATCCTGATGAACTCGATGTAATCACAAGGGTTCTTATAAGAGGGAAGCAGGGAGTGAGTCAGCAACAGCATAGATGACGTGAAGACAAGATCTTGGAGGAATGAGAGGAAGGGGACACAAGCCAAAAATGCAGGTGGACTCTAGAAGCTGGTAAACCATAAAAACAAATGCTCTCCCAGAGCCCCCAGAAGGAACGTAGCCCTGTCAATACCTTGATTTTAGGACTCCTGACCTCCAGAACTAAAAGGTAATAATGTTGTTTCAAGCTACTAGGTTTGTGGCAATTTGTTACAGCAGCAGTAGGAAATTAATGCATTAAGACATCGCTCATATTTTTCACATTACTTTTAGTCTGCACCCTGCTACACAATGTTCAAATTAATATGTCAAATAATAATGAATTATTATTTTGTGTGGTGATTAAAAACTAGTTTTGGTTATGGCATTTTGTTCTTTTAATATAGTTCTATATTTTATTTTCTGATATTTATTTAGTATATCTGCATCTATGTAGTAGAATAGTAAAGTTAATCTGTAGTTTTCATTGCTGTGCTAATTAGTCATATTTTGTTATTAAAGTCCCCAAGCTTCATAAAATTACTTGAAGAACTGTTCTCTCTCTTTATATGCTCTCAATCAGCTTATGTACTATAGGAATTTTTAATCATTGCAACTTTGAAAACATAAAAGTTAAAACATGAATTTATTTCTTAATTTTTTTTCAGAAATTTTAAATCTACTTAATTTTACTTTATTTTCCAGAACAATTTTGATAATTTATGCCTTGTCAGCAATGTTATCTATTTTGGTGGGATTTTAAAATTTATTAGCATAGAATGGTTTATAAAGTTCTCTTAAAGTGTTTAAACTCTCTACTAATATAAATTGCAAACTTTGTAAATTGTAAACTTTTACATTTAGTTTTTCCCTTCTTTTATTCTTGTTTGAATATATCTGTTTTTCTATTAATTATTATTCTCCCTCTTTTTGTTGTTGTTTCCTAAAAATAAATTACTACTAAAATTACTTTGTTCTTCCTCAGTTTCCTATATTTGCTTTACTGTTTATTTTCAGACTTTTTGGGTTAATATTAAATTACTTGATTTTCATTCTTTTATGTAAATAAAAAAAGAACACCAGGCTATAAATTTGCTTTCAAGCCATGACTTTGGAAACATCACAAAGGTTTTAATTTAGAAAGTTTTCCTTGTCTCTAAATACTGTAGTGTTACTTTAATTCAAGAACTTTTTGGCAAAGTGCTTTTTTTCCCCCTTTTAATATTCAAGTGTGAGTGAATTTTTTACTTAGGCTTGTGCAATTAAGTTTTAATTTCATTGAAATATCATTAGTGGATATTATTTACACAGTTTCTACTCCTTCCAATTAATTAAGACTTAAAGAGTGTACTTTTTGAGTATGATCACTTTTTATAAATGTTTCTTAGGCATTTGTACAGAAAACATTGCTTTTATAGAGCATAGCACTTTTTTATAAATACATATATATTTTATAAATTTTTTAGGAGATGTTTATAAACCATATACCATTTATATAAATATAAATACAATTATTGTTTAATTGTATTTTTCAAACCTTTCAGTCCATATTGATTTTTTTTAGGTTTTTGATCTGTCAAAGACTAGTGGTGTGTAATAAAGTATTCCATTACAATTGTATTTTTGTTGGTCTCTCCATGTATTCCTAACAGTTTATTCTGCATATATTTTGATGTTACTTTTTTAGTTATATAATATTTCATGACTATTATATCTCTGCTGTGGATATTAGTTTTATCAATATAAAAACATCATGTTACATGCTTCTTGTTCATGAATTCTATTTTATATTAAAACTATATTGCTTCCTCTATCTTTTTGTTTCTCTACTCTGGTTTTTTGGCAGTCTGATATAATTTTGTTTATAATTTTATATTTAACGTTCTCTTTTGTGTTGTTTTAGATGTGTTCCAAAAGAAATATTTGGAGAAGTCTATTGCCAGCCTAATTGTTTTTTATTAGTAACATGGTTTTCCTGCTAATTTTTCTGATGTTTTTGCTCTATTTTTAGAATACAATAATTTAACCAATATACATTTAATAAAATTAATAAAGCCTAGTACTATGAGCTATTTCCATATTTTAAAAAATCAGGTTTTCCTTTTGCTAATAAATCTTCTATTATATCTTTGCTTATTATTTCTGTTCATTGATTCTGTTCTCTCCTTTTATATATGTAGATAGGATCATATAGCTTTTATCTTCATATCACTAAATTTTTTATTATTTTTAATTATTTATATTTTTTCTGAATGATATTTTATTATATCATTTTACTTTATTATATCATGTTTTTTATTTTTTATTTTGTTAACTTGATGTTCTTTCTGTCAACGTGTGGTAGCCTGCTTCCCTTGAAGTTATTAACCCAACAGTTGTGTTTCTCATATCTACACAATACCCTGTATCACAATTTTGTTTTATCATCATAATTGCTCATTAAAGTCTAGTACATAAGTGTTTTTAAAATCTCATTGAAAACATAAATTAGGAATGGATATTTAACACAAATCTGCTACAGAGAATATATCCTCTATCTTCTGACTCTATGAACAGCTCTCTGCTTTTGATTTCAAGTAACTGCATATTATATTCATTAACTCAAGAATTAATCTGTTCAATACCAGCCTCTGAAGAAAGAAACCTCAGTGTTATCATATCAAGATGATGTGGACATCTTTCCCACAGCCTAACTTCACTTCTCAGGACTCTGAAAAGTGAAAACCTATGTGGTAGGCAGACCTGAGAATATTAGTAACAAAGATCACAACAATAATAGATTGTTCTAAGTGTTGGAGGTAATATTTGACCAAGATGTCAGTCTGAATACACCCACCTTTTTCTCCTCCTACCTAACATTCTTGAAATGATAGAAAGTATACTTTTAAAATATTTTAATGTATAACATCATCGAAAAATTAGAAGTGCTATTGGTCTAGAGATCAGAATTTCTCAGAAATTGTTGAAAGATACACTATAACCAAACACATACACAAGAGAGGGGTTGGTTTTCTGGGCTCTGCAAGAAAGGTATTTGGGAGGGTGGGGCAAGATGCCTGATTAGAGACATCAGTCACCAGATCATCTCAGAAAGAAGGAAAAGTTTTAGATGAAAAGAAACATAGCTAAGATGTAATTCTGAGAGAAAACTGCCAGAACCTACCGAAGATTCCACAGGAAGAAGCGGAGCAGAACACGAAAGAACAAGATATCAGCAGAGATCAACTCCCTAGAAACTTGGAGCCCCATGGAAAGGGTAGGTGGGCGTCTTTGTTTTTCCTCCTCTCATGTATCTGGTAGTCAGCAGGCTCCCAGGCTGCTGTAGAGCTTTTCTACCCTCATGAGCCCAAAAGCTGCTGCCACAAGTGAACTGGCATTTTCTTAAAAACAAAGGACTGGGCTGCCAGCGCTACTGGGGCCAATTCCCATCATCACAGACCCAAGCCAAGATAGTGGGTGCCATACTGCCTCTCCACCCACTGCAGTGGCCACAAGGGCCAGTGGGTCCCAGGGGATCTGTGAGATCCCAGAGCTTGGACATTCCACTTGAGCTGCCTTGCTGCCTTCCAGGGAGAGGGACAAAGATGACCGGAGTGCCAGCTCTCCCCCATTCAGACTCTTTTCCTCTCCCACCCCTCCCCACCCACTGCTGCTGAATGGCATGGGTGCCCCAAGGGACGATTGACCTGGGGCTCTCAGAAGCAGCTGTTTCTCCTCTGTTGGTGCATCCACTACACCGAGGCTTCCACAGAGAGTGGGGCTCACACCTTTCCTCTTAAAGACCTGCAATGGACCAAGGGATGCTCAGACTCTGAGCTCCCTTCAGTGCTGCTCACCTGGCTACTCCAGCACAGCAAGGCACATCATGAAGCAGAGGGACATTAAGTCTGCATGATCAACTTAGGACCAGCACACTTCTCCTTAGCATGGTCAGGGACTGAACTTGGGAAACCAGGCGACAGGCACTCAAGCTGGATCCCATATCCCCAGGACTTTATCTTGTTGCTTGGGGGTATAAAGGAGAGATTTGTAAACAAATCTTAGGAGGCAAGGGAGACCACAAGGGCAGAATTGAAAGGGGAGTGCAGTGAGGGTCCAAGCAGCAGTGCACTTGCAGAGTACCCCTCCCCCTACAAGAAAACCAGAGTACCCCTCCCCCTACAAGAAAACCGTGCTTTCAGTCTGGGACAGGGAAGCTCCCAGCCCTCTGTGTCATTGTTGGAGAGCTCAGCTTGTTTGGGCTGCTGCTTGTGGCCAGACACCAGAAGGAGACCTTGAGGCAGGGAAAGAGGAAGACTGGCACTGCCACTCCTGGCAGCCAGTCTGTGAATCCCAGATGGCCCCTCCCCCACAATCAGACTTTTTGGCTTGGTGGGGATGCTTCAGCCCCTCGCTGGTGGCTTTCTCCAGTGGCCTGGGAATTGACCCATGAACTCTGCCAAGACAGCTCTTATACCCACCTTAGTGGAGCCTGAAAGTATGTTCACTGACCCAGACCCGCCCAGCCTCACTCCTCCACCTGCCTTGGCTGTGATGGAGAATAAGGAGTCCCCTGGGGAAAAAACAAACAACCCCATTAAAAAGTGAGCAAAAGACATAAACAGAAGTTTTTTAAAAGAAGATAGACAAATGGCCAAAAAACATGAAAAAAATGCTCAACATCACTAATCATCAGGGAAATGCAAATTAAAACTACAAAGAGATAACCACCTTACCCCTGTCAGAACAGCCATAAGTAAAAAGTCAAAAAACAATAGATGGTGGCATGGATGGAGAGAGAAATGAATCTTATACACTCATGGTGGGACTGCAAATTAGTATAACCTCTATGATAAACAACACGAAGATTTTTCAAAGAAATAAGTGTAGTCCTACCATTCAATCCCACTGCTGAGTATCTACTCAAAGCAAATGAAATCATTTTGTTAAAAAGACACCCGCACTAGAATGTTTATCACAGCACTATTCACAATTGCAAAGATGTGGAATCAACCTAAGTGTCCTTCAGTTCATAAGTGGATAAAGAAAATGTGGAATATACATACCATGGAGTACTACTTAGCCATAAAAAGAAATGAAATGATGTCATTTGCAGCACATGTAGGGAATGATGTCATTTGCAGCACATGTAGACCATTATCCTAAGTGAAGTATCTCAAGAATGGAAAACCAAACACCATATGTTCTCAGTAATAAGTGAGAACTAATAGATGTGTATACTTGGGAGAAAAGCAATATTAAAGACATGAAAATCCAAGGATGGGGGAGGCTGAGAGAGTGAGTAAGGGATAAAAACTTACCTTTTGTGTACAATGAACACTATTCTATTGATGGGCACTCCAAAAACCCTGACTTAAGCATTATACAAAATATCCATGTAATAAAAACATTTGTATCCTGTTAATTAATATTTTGAAACAAAAGTTAAAAAAGAAAGGTACTTGAGAAATCATTAGGTGGATTTCCCATTATCTTGAACAGTGAGCAGCAAAAGTATTTACCTGGAAGCTGGAGCTAATGTAATTAAGTATGGGTGCTAGGTCTGGAGAGGCAGGGCTTTGGCCCAGATAGCCAGCAAAGCCCAAGAAGAATGAGGATTCTTTATTCCCAGAAAAACAGTTGCCTGCATATCCTACCCAACACATGTGTGGTCTCTCTCCTCAAAGCACCAGAGATAATCCACAGATTATGAACAGGTATATTCAAGCACAATGACGAGCAGAAAGACATTAATCACCAAACATCTGAGGAAGCCATCAGGATGATAAAAACAACAAAATCATCAAATAAAGAATTAATAGTTGAGAAAGAGAAGTTCCAAAGCCAACATAATAATTATAAATTTTAAATGTGCATTCTTGATATATTTAGAGACCTTCAAAAGAATATTTCATACACAAGAATAGAAACAACTAATGACCTTAGAAATTTTATATACAATTGTCAAAAATTTTTAATTAGTAATATTAAAGTCATTGGAATGGAAACGTAGGTAAAGAATGAATTCATAAACTGAAAGAGCAACATAATGGATACTTTCAAAACATGATACAAAAGGACAAAGTAACAATAACATTGTACAAAGATATCTAAAATACATAAAGAAGTACAAATTCTCACATCTATCACACTGGATTTAAAGAAGAAGAAACACAATTAAAGAGAGAAAATAATAAAGAAAATTATAGGATAAAAAAAATTTCCAGAGCTAAAGAAAGACCAGGACTTTGGGCCTACCTAGGGCATAGTAGAATGAATGGAAAAGATATATATACAAATCAAAACAAATCACGTAGAGTTTCAGAACTCCAAAGAAAGGGAAAGTCCTGAATTTTCCATGGAGAAACAAACAGTTCACCTGTAAAAGAATAAGACACATTATATCAGATTTCTCAACAACTTATTCTGAAAGAGTGGGAAGGTCATTTCTTTTAATCTAGAATCCTTGACTCAATCCTATTTTTTAATCAATTATAAGAGGAAAATAGTGACTTATTGAGTAATGTAAAAACTCAAAATTGTACCACTAAGAATAACAACTTGAGAATGTTTTGTTTTCTACCAATGAAAAGCTCAATGAAATGAATTCTATAAATGATGAAAATTGTTTCAAGAAGCAGTAGAAAATCTGAACAGAATAATTACTGTAGGAGAAAGTTTTAAAGTCTATGCCTAAAATGGCACCAGACCCAGATGAATTTATAGAAAAGTCTTAGCAAACACTTTCCAGAACACATAATTCCCAAGAGCACAGAAAATAGGGAAATGTTGGAAGTCTGCTCAACATATTCTTCATGGCTAGCATAATCCTGATACCAAAAATTGGACAAGGATAAGATAATAAAATAAAATTGTAGTCTAATTTCACTCACTATCTAAATTTAAGAATTATTAATAAATGAGTCCCAGAGTCCAGACACAAAATAAAATACTATCAAGTAGGATTTATTATAGAAATGAAAGGCTGATGTAACATTAGGAAATTTAGTACAATAATTCAATATAAAAAGTAGATTCAGGGAAGAAAATAATGTGATAATCTCAATAGATGCCAAGAATTTTTAATAAAATTCAACCCCCATAACTGATTTAAAGTGGTGATTAAATGCTCTGCCATTTTGGAATCCGATCATTCCCGGGAAAAATGAGAAGTCCATTTTTATTAGAGCATTTCTCATCATGGCCCCTACTTATACAGAAGAGCCACTACTGACTATCTAAAGAATTTTGGGATTCCCTCACCAATGTATATCTCAATGCCCAATGCCTCATTGAAGAGAATGTTCTCTAGACTCTCTTGGAAAACATAATTAAAATGTGAGTGAGCAGGTTATACATAATTTCACTGCAACACTTTTATCTAACCAATTATTTTATTCCTTCTGCTTTAAAATATCAAAGAATTTCTGATATCTCAACTTCATGTAATGTAGGCCACAACAAAGAACAGGTTTCAATCCATCATCAGAGCAAGCTGTCAAAGCCATTGCCTACTCTGTTCTATATTTCTAAGTCCCACACGCTTTGCTTCATGATTATTGGGTACCATTCTAGGACTAAAAGGTAAAGTCTTATAAGAGAGCAGAACATTGCCTTACTCTTAAACTTACGCATTCCCTGTAACATTTAGAATAGTGTCTTATGCACACCAGTGTTAATAATTTCTTATATTAACTTCATAATAATAAATAAAAGTTTGATCCATACCTTAAATAACATTGAAACTAAACCTTTAAAACAGTTTTAAAAAAATAAATGAAAAAATATTTTAATTAAAATCTTTTTGTATATTTAACTTTATTTCAACCCAATGAAAACGGGGAGGCATTTGTTTTTCTCATTAAATTACTTTTTAAGCCCTGATTCAATCTTTTCTGCACTTGGAACCTCCCCATTTTCCAACAGGCTAAGTTCTTTGTCAGTGTACTGGCTGCTACATAAGAAGCATAACATATAAACTGAGATTTAGAGTGGAACCCTAGACACCTAGAAAAGCTAATATTTAGATTTCTTACTATCCACAACTGTGAGCTACATGACTAACACTGCAGAAAAGCACATTTTTCATTATCAGAAATAATGAGCCAGATTTCTTCAGTACCTACTTGACCAGTATAATACATTTGAGGCTTTGTGGTAGAAATTGATGAACTTAGTAGTACTCTAGTGGCCTGAAGTCCTTAATGAACATTTCCAAACACCTTACCTAATGCCAAGAAGAGACACAGGCACCATGGGGAACAAAGAAGCCCTTAATTACTTAGCTTTTTATTTAAATCATCTTACAAATTGTTTCATCTCTCCTCACATAATTTGGAGTGTAGACTTCTTTATTAATGAATGTGTCTAAGTGTTAAAGACATCATGTAATCTGACATACGTGGTTGGAGGGTGTAGAAAGATAGGTATTTGCCAAGTATCCCTGTGCCCGGTAACTCAAATTCCATATGAGAAATGAGTCTTTAGTGGAGCCAACTTATTTGTCAGTGGCCACCCACTCAGCCCTGGACTATCAAATGTTAATGGAAAATTATAACGAACATTTGAATGGGCTGGAGCTCCACAAAAAAGAAATCACAGTATATTTAGAGTCCTTTTACAAACAGCGTCTATCTTCAGAAAATTAGGACTACACATTTTCCTTCCTACCATCCTATTTTTTTCAACTTAGTTTTGAAGTCACAGGGCAGAATCTGATTCATACCATTAATGTCTCTTTGTTCTTGGTTCTACTGCTTTCACAAAAATGCTGTAGGCAGTCCACTGGAATGACTAATTTACTGGAGAAGTTAGCAGAGTTCATTCAGTTGCAACTATAAAATAATTCAAGTAAGACAATGGTGCCTGCTAGCACTCCATGGCAAAGGTTTGTCCCTGAAACTATTTGATTCACCCCAACATATTCATCCATGAAGTTAAAGGTCTCATCGAGAATGACCTGTTCATAATCAATTTGTCTTTCCTATTATAAATTAAGAAATATATACAGGAAAGATTTTTTAAAGATAAAACAAAATCAAAACATTTTTTACAACACTCAACTGAATTTTGTTTTACAAAATTTAAATATTTTTAAGTACCATTTTTATTATATTTAGAAACAAACTTGCCTTACCTGAGTTATTTTCAGAAGAGATTCTTCATTGTATTTCTCCAGCAAGTGTAAAATATTCAAGAATCCATGTATATATACTGGGTTTGCCATTTTCAGTCTTTTAAAAAATGTTATTTATCAAGAGCATAATAATAAATGTCAATAAACTTAGGCTTAAAATATAATTATAGTAAAATTATAGAATTTTCATATTTGCCATTACTAAAATAGTGCTGAGTTACTCAGATACATGCACATCTAATGGGTTCAGTTAGATAAACTGAATTTCACAACTCGCCCACCACCAATTGGGATTTTCTTCCAGCATTGAACTCTCAAACTATAATTGATTTTGCCTACATTGAAACAGAGAAAGTAAAAGTATTCAATATTTGGAATTATTGTTTTTCTATAGTATTCAAGGTAAATAACTGAAATTAGATTACTGAAAATATTAATAGTAGTAGTTGTCAAAACATTCAAAGTTTTAGCATCAATCTTTCCAGAAAACTGCTACTCAAAACCAAATGAAGTAAACATAATAAAAGAAGACTACAATATAAATAGATATAATAGAAGAATAAAGTGACTAGAAATGTGACAAAATGCAATGCACCTAGTCTCAAAAATTGTAAAATTGTTTATGTCGCCCCTCCCCTGAGTATAATAGAGCCATTCTTATGAGATAAGGATGGATTAAACAGAATTGTTGGAAAGGGCTCAGAAATGTCAACCAGAACATCAAAAGAATATAATTCCATAAAGAGCCCCCACGCCCTGGCCCAGTCCCCAAGTCCAGCCTCAGCTCTTACTTATTTCCACCTGCCTTATTCTTTATAAAAATACTAAGCTATTTTAAAATGCCCTAAACATGGCAAGCATTCTAACATCTCCTTGTCTCTGAGAACGATGTTTCCTCTTCTTCTTTCTGATAAATTTTTATTGACCAAGTTTTAGCCCAAATATAGCTTCCTCTGAAAATCCTTCTCTTGCTGCTTCAGAAAGCCTAGATTTCCTTTATGTTCCTTTATATTCCCACCATGTGGTATACAAGGTACATTATGAGAAATGCTCTCATTTTATTCATTTTACCTAGTTGTGTGCATATCTTCCTCCCCACTAAGCACTCTTTTTGAGAGCAAGAATTATAATTGATTCACTTTTATATTCTTAACATCTATTATAGTGTCCAGTGTGTTGTAGGTGATCAATAGATTTTTTAAGAAATAAAATGAGGAAATTAAAATAACAAAGTTATAAATACTGCCTGAAGTTTCATAAGGGATGTTTTGAAGTGAGGAATATGAAAGCATATATCAACAAGGCATTTATGGTCATTTCTAGGTGGGGACTTCAAAATGGCAACTTTAGAAATAATGGGAGTTGTCATGAGACCAAATTCAGTACATGAAGATAATATACAGATAGAAGGAAAGAGAACTCTGTACTCACCCATAGCAGTTCTATTTTCTACAAACTTTAGGGATGAGTAAAGGAGGAAAAAAGAGTCAACTACAAAGGAGTTGAGAATAAAGCCAGGAGACTGTGCTCAAAGCCAGGTGAAGAGAGCTTCACGAGGGAAGAAATGGTCAATTCAGTGAAATGCTGCTATGTTGAGTAAAATTAGCACATAAAAATGTCCCTTGGACTGGACCATACATAGGATTTTGGTGATCTTGACAAGAGCAATTGAGAGTGGGCTGGAGACTGAATGGGAGATGAGGAAGCAGAGACAGAATATAGTTAAAGAGTTGAGATGTTTGGTTGAGAACAGGGAGAAAGAAATAGGCAGGGGCTAGCTGAAGGGAATGCAGAGTCAAGAAAACATTGTTGTTAGCATGGGAGACATGAATGGTCCATTAGAAGGGAAGATTGATATTTTAGGAGAGAAGGGCTAAAGCAAGGAGAAAAAGCTGTAAGTATCTGAGAGGAGATGGGATCCAGACCATGAGCAGAGGGTTTGACTATCAGACAGGGGAAATTTGCTCTATCAACTAAAGGGAAAAGAAGAAAGACACAGGTGTGAAAACAAGTCAGTTCCTAGACATGTTAACAGGGAGATAAGAACTGATTTCATCTCAAAGCTCTTGGAATCATAATTAAGGCCATATTCTTTAATTCATGCCAAAAAGGATAGAGTTTACATCTATGTCATCGGGATAAGCTATGCTTTGCAGGAGTAACAGACAATCCCAAATCACAATGGCTAACAGCCACAAAGGTGTGCTTCCCTTTCACACTATTGTGTGCCTTGCAAACCCACTATAACTTGGCTCCACTTTGCCCTTTACCCAGAACTTTGCCGACAGCCACTCAGAGGGAAAAGAGAATAGGCAAACTATGCCCGGACTCTTAAAGCTTCTGCCTGGAAGTGACACTTCTCACTTCTGCTCATATTTCGTTGGCCAAAGCATGTCAAAATGCCATGCCTGAGTTAAATAGGGCAGGGATAGACAACCTTCCTATAGGAAGAGACACTGCAGACAAGGAAGGCCATGGGTGAAGAGCGATATAATCTTATGACAAGTCTTATAAATAGCTCGTTGATGTCTTTCAGTTAGAAAGTCTGAGGCAAAGCTAATATCCCAAGTCATGGATTTTTTTAATCCTATCACTACCTATTCTCCATACTAGGCTTGCTAGACTACAGTGACTAAAAATGATTCATGTATTTTAGAACCTTCACTGTGCTATTACCATTAGTTAAACTGTCATTCCAATGATAGCTCTAGTCTTTTCTTTGTTAGATAGTCATAGGTGATTCCTGCCACTCACTTCATGCAATAAGCATTCACTGTATGCTAGGTGTATCAAGGTCGGTAAGATCCACCTCTGCCATAAAGGAAACTGTTACACTTTCCACATGATAAATGGGTAACATATACTCTTTATGATAACATTTCATGTAGTTGAATATCTCTTGATTTGAGGAAACTATAGAAAAACATTACATGTGACGTCTGGGTGTTGGCTCCTAAATTAAATTATGCATTCATTATATTTTATGACAATTAAACAGATTTCCCCTTCCTTGGAGAAGAAAGAAATGCCTGTGATAAGTTTTATCCTTTGAAATTGTGCCAGAATTGTGCCATTTTCATTCAAAACCACATAACCAAAAAGAAAAAATTAATCCCATTATTAATTAATTGGATAATTGTGTAGGAGAGACACATTGGGTAACACTATAAGATTGAGCCTTGTTCTGCTAAGATTCAAAATGCAGAAAGATAACTTTAAGTTGTAGAATTCAATGACAGATACGAGAAAGAAAGCAAGGTGGAACTGGCTCATTTATAAAGAAAGAAATATAAGGCTTCCATGAGCCTTCCATAAATTAAAACATCCTCATTGGTAATTGGCCAGCATGGCAATAAAATAGCATAAAATTTTCTAGCAAATACGGTTTACCCTTTAAACAAAGTTCTTTGTGATATTTTCCTATATTTAAAGTGATTCCTGTCCAGGCCATATTGCTACTTTGTATTCCTCTTGATATTTTCATTTAAAAGAGAGCCGCTGTGCAAAATAATGTCCTTGTCTGTCCCTTCCTCATACAAACCTCCAATCAAATTTAATAAAGCTAGTTTGATACAATGCCAGCCTACACTTGGTTTACCCTTGGTCGACTTTAATAGGGTCAAAAATATTTTCGCATTGGCAGTGTACGCATTAATCATTTTTCCAGAGGATTTAGAAAATTGGAAGAGACAAGGCCAAGCAAAATTTTAAATTAATTGGGCCTACCCCAGCCTTCCAGGGTCACCTTGTGGCAGTTGTCCCACATTTTCCAGGTCACGGAGTTCCTGTGTTTCCTACAGCTGCCACGAGGAGAGATCCATGCTGTGGGCACACAAAGGTGAAAGAATTTCTCTCAGAAAGTGCGAATTTTCCTACGGCAACCACAACAATTGCAGTTTCCAGATTGTCGCCAGACACCAACCACTTAAATAATGCATGCTCGGCTGACGCCTCCACTTGTGCGTTTTCTAATCAAGTAGTCAGGAAAATTTGCAAACACTCTGTCATTTACCATAAATCCACTGCTTACTTATAACCACAGAGTAATTAATTTTAGTACTGCTCAGAATTATTAATTTCAGCCAGAAAAATATGTTTTCACAATTGCCAGAGCCCCCATTTTTTTCTCCATCAATATTCATCGAAAAGGTTGAAGCAGAGGAAGGTTTATTCAGAGTAATGTTATTGGGAGTCTAGTGCGATAGCAGTAGCAGGATCTGTATTTCTGGTTCTAATCTACAATCACGTGCTCAAGGGTGTCCGGCTGACTCACCAGATGAAGTTGGCAACATAAAATAAAGGCTTTCATGAAAGAAGTAGTACAGTAATCCCTAAAGCCTTACTGTGTGGTAGGCAACGCACCTCTCAGTTCGGTTCTTCTAGTATAAGGTAGCAACGGGCTACACCCTCAGTGCAGAAAATACTTTCAGCCTTTTAAGAAAATTAGCAAATATTTTTCACTTGTTTAAACAATCTTAGCATTCGACAGAAAAGAAAGTAAGAATCTTTATCAAGGGTAAAAATAACTTGTAGTGGAATACACAATTATGAATACACTGGAATGAAAATCTCAGCAATCACATATATATCTAACATACTCAGAATGAAAACTGAGCATGAAATATGGTGCATTTTCTCTTGGTAAAGCTAAATCTGGCTCTCTCATTTGATATTAGTTTCCTGCTACAGCAGCTGCATGATATGTCATGAGAATGTCCACATTATAAATAGGTAATGAGCATGAGAAAATTGGTACAGCTTTGTTTGACTAATGGCCAGATCTGTCCCTATCAGTAGCAGGAACACATAGCTAACACAAGTATTGGCACTTTAATTGCCATGGAAGATTTCGTTTCCGCTTTCTACTGCATGAGTGATCAAGAAAAAAATGAAGGGAAAGTAAACTAACATCTAGAGCTATAAACATGACTCACTGGGAAATCAGACATGGTTAAGTAAATTCCAGGATGTTTGTGGTTATCTGGGTCTAAACACTGCTGATAGTTCTGCCCACTCTTGTTTTTAACTGTTTTTATTCTGGGTGTTTCTTAGCCCAAGTGCATTCTTATAAAGACCTTGAACCTTTTGCAGCTGAACAGACTGACTCCTGTATAGCAAGGAAGAGATGTGTCAGTATTAATGATACTGACACAAAATGGTGAGCACAAAATGCTCTCACCAAGACCATGATCTGGTGAGAAACTAATGATTTAAGAGCAAGGTTGACAAAATCTGACGTTTCCATCTTTGTACTGTACCTTCCCTTCATAATACAATAGGGTCATTCTGAGATGATGGAACCAAAGTTCTATTAAAATTTGAAAGTTCCTAAAAAGAGATAGTCACGACACATAGAAAAAGATCATAAACATCGAGAAACTATGTCAGAAGGGAGATATTTTTTAAAATAAGATAGTCTTTTTCAACTTCAGAACTACTTTGGAATCTTGAGGCATTTGATACACAGTTTTGTGGAGAGCTACGCCGTAAGAGTCACCCACAAGCTTAGCACTCAATGTGTGGCCGATGCTCAGTAGCATCTGCCCCACCTGGGAATCTGCTAGAAATACGGATGCTCAGGCCCGACCTCAGACCTACTGAATCCGAATCTGCATGTTAACAAGATACAGGAGATTCATGAGCATATGAAAGTTTGAGAATCACTGGTCTAAAACATAGCTGTATAAGGCAAGGGGATTTCACAGCTATTTCACAAATCATTGCTGAGAATCAGCTTTTCACTTCTATGTCAAGGTAACTAATAGCCTTTCAGATCTACACTTTTTTTTCCCCCAAGTTTTCCATACAAATAAATAACATTGTTCATTGACATGAATACAATAACACGTCTTCAAGAAATTTACCTTTATTTCAAGTTAAAGGTGGGCCTACTTAAAAGAAAGTTATATACTTAATAGGCAAGCAAAGAAAAAGAAAAAAAACTCACATTTCTACTGTGCTATTAAAGTTTGTGGGTTTATATTCCATGGGTTCTCCCATCCCTTCTAATCTGGCCTCTAGTTTGGAGAGACAGATTTGATAAACATGCCTTTGGAACTGTAATCTTTTATCTTCTTGGTTATGGGACAAAGTCCTGAAATTACTCCCAAGTTGATGAAATAAAATCCATCTTTTTTATTTTAATTTTTCAATTGCCTGAGCTGTGATAAAGGCTCGTAAAAAAAAAAGAAAAAAGAAAGAAACACTTTTTTAATCACTGTGATAAATAATTCAAACATTGTATAACTAATCCAGAAAGAGAACAGAGTTCAACTCCATTAATTAGTCATTACAAACTACGGACTCGTACAATAATATCAGTGGTGTTTCTAGCATAAAATATTAGGGAGTTGTGTCCAGGATGGAGTTAGGATACAGGACTTTTCAAAACAAATGAATTTTTGCTGAAAATATTTGTTACTAAATTGAGCCAGATTGAGACATGATGTTTGTTAATATTACTTTTTTGATTAATCACAAACATTTAAACTTTAATTCATGATATTTTGTTAAAAGCCATACTGTGCTGATCCTCACTGTATTTTGACAGCAAACTGAGTCCTTGTTCACAAGTATAGTATTTGTTTAGCTCCCGGCATCTGTGTTTGGATTACAAGAATGCTGATTGGTTCACTGCCAGGGGCACCCAAAGGTCAAGCTGTCCCTTATAAAATTCTCTCTCACTCTCTCTCTTTCTCTCTTCACCCCCACCCCATTTGTTTCATTAATTCGAATTTAAAAAAAAAAAACAGGGGAAACGGCAATGACTTGAAGTCATTTAATTCTTTTTCAAGGATATTTTTAAAAGCGAAACTCATTGTTGGTGTGAGGTCCAGTGGATGTGAGTACAGATCGCGCTAGCACACTTCGGACAGGGGACCTGAAACCTTTCAAATTGACATCTGTCACAGAGACAGACATAAGTTTTTTAGCCCAAGAGCTTGTTTTCCTGACATTTCATTTTTCATCAGATTTTGAGAGAAGGGAAAAAAGATGAACTTGAAAAAGTCTTGCCGGGGGCAGAAAATAAGATCAGGCTTTCTGCAGCTGCTTGACTCACCTTTAAAGGTTAGAGGTCTAGCGAAAATGAACAAAAAAGATCTCAGCTTGATGTCATTGGATAAAAGGACATGTTATTACTTTAAATACGTTTCTGAGACTTGCATAACCATTAGGCAGCATTACAGGAGAAATGGCATCAGAGTGAGATTACATATCCATTTTAAATCCCAATTTTAGAGTTTAGTCAAGGAGCAAATCAAATCCAACCTCACCTATTCAGCTGGTACGAAAGATGAAATCCACAGGTGCATGAATCTTCTTATAAATGGAATAATTTCCTGCTCCTATGGTATTGAAATGGCTAGTGAAATCGAGACAAGGTATAGAAATTCTTTCCTTGGACTAGAGAGACCTCTGCACTAAAATAGTCACATGGTTTATCTTGACTGAAAACATTAGGGAAAACATATGCCTTTGAATAATCAAAAGAGAAAAGAATTGGAAGTCAAAAATTACCTGAGATATAGTCTTAGCTCTACTAAAAGTATGAACTTGGGCAAGTAACATTTTTATTTCAGTTTTATCATCTATAATATGGGGAAAATAATATCTATCTCATGGAGTCCCAGTGAAGATAAAGCAGGATAATGTAATTGCATGCTGCCAAATATAAAATTGTGTATTAAGAGATGGAAACTATATTAGTCTCACCTTTTTTTTTTCAAGTGCTCAATGCAGTATCTGGCACAAATTCAGCATTCGATAAACAGCTCTTGATTTGAAATGGAAGGTGGTACCTTCCTCATTATCACTTCACCAATTTGTTTTAACCAAGTCCAGGAAATTTTTCTATGAGGAACAGCATGGCTGAAGATTGAAGGTTGGAGATTTTTTTTGGGGGGAGCAATAACTTTGTCATTCACTAAGAGACTAAGCACAATTCAAACTGCATAATTTTTAAGTCTATGGAACCAGGCAAATCAAACTTATTTGGGACAGAATTGTTCATATTTTCTAAAATAATGGCTCACATATTACTGACGACATAGTGTTCTCTTACCAAATGAAGAGTTTTCAGCCAAAATGCTCATGTTAGGATAGAATCTGAGAAGGTACAGAATTAACTAGCTAGGTAATAGGAGCCAAGTATTCTGAATCTGGTCAATTCAGTGTGAAAATTAAGCTCGTTTTGATAAGTACAACATCAAAACAGTCTCAAAATAACACTTATATATTCCACTGATGACCTCTTTCCACAAAAATAGAACATCATTATTGCAAAATATGTCTCAGACATTTATGATACTTAGTATATGGAACTTATTAAACTGTTCAGCAAGTCACATGGCAGGATTAAGGCCCACAGGCCTAGAAATTTGGATATGATATCTATTCTTTAGGTGAATTGAAATCCAGAGCTTAATGCTTTGCTGGTAATCCTACTTTGTAATCTTTTTTCTATTCTACTTTTTAGCACACCTAACGCTAATACATATAAGTGAAACTAATGTGAAAGTATTTCATGTCAGAGAAATCTAGTAATATATATTTTGAAATACGAAGCAATGAGACTGCATTTGTATGGTCCCATTCTTATTTCAGACACTCAGATTCTGTTCTTCCTTTAAGTAGAATTATAATCATTGTACTACATGTTTCAGTTCTTGGTTTTTGAAAAAAAATTCCACAAAAATAGTGAAAATAACTTGGATCAATCCTCAAATCTATTTTTTAACCTCCTCTGGGTTTCCTTAAGATACCCTTGCCTGTTGCTATTTTAGAGAAGTTGCCTAGATTTTTCTAGTTCACAGTCACTCTGTATCATTTTTCTAACAAGCCTGAGAAAGCTTTTTTATACAAATTTATTTATTTTAGTTTATTTTATGAGATACGTGCTGCATACTTTAGATACTCAATAGTTGTTTTGATGATAGTTATTTTAGTACTGATCACAAAAGTAGACTGCATGAAAATTTTGTTCTGTGCTACCTGGAACTTAAGAGTGTAGAACCATCTAAAGAACAAATATATAAAAATTCCTTCCAATAAACTTTGTAGTACTTTAGACACCTCTCTACCCTTACTTGACATTATAATTTGCCTTTTTTAGATTATACTAAACCATAATGTTTTTGTCTTTTAATATCCTTTTTTGTAATTCTTGATGCAATTTCCAATACTAGATTTTAAAAGGACAAACACATTTTTATTATTTCTAAACCTATGTGTAATCTGAGGTATATGCTCTCTACATTTCTGCTTCTTTAACATTTATTTATTCACGATTACGCAAAATTTAGGTGCTGGCGTTTGTAAGTGCTACTTGATATCCAAGAACAGACAGGGCTCATTTATGAGACTTTTAAAGCCATTCTTCTTCAAAACAAAAAGTTACATTGTTCTAACGTCATGTGAACTAAAGTGCCAGAGTTCAATTTCAGTTCAGAAGCACAAACCCAGAAGATATGAGTGGATTTCCAGTTTGGTGAAATATTTTAGATTTAGTTTCTGAACTGTAGAGGAAGGATGACGCAAACAAAGCAACACTTCAGAGTCTGTGAACAAACAGACGTTTCATAACCGGATGGCTCTGGGTGAGTAGAAAGGGCTGTTAATGGCTTTAACTAATTTCCTCTGTGCCCTACTCACTTTTTGAGTCAAGAAAGGGGACTCTCCGGACTTGAGCAGCGTCTACACCTGAGCAGGAAAACAGATTGTGACACAGGCATTAGATAGAACCTGTCCACCTCTGCCAGGCCTCCCAGTCTGTACCAAGTGTTTAGCAACTGTCACGCCTTGCAAACTAGAAGCTCTTACCTCTGAAAACATGTCTTCAGTCCCTTTGGCTGCCTTTCTTTTGGCCCATTGCTTGTACTTTCTGCCAATGCCTGACTTTGCTAAGAAAATCATTTAAGATCTTTTCTAACTAAAGAAATAGATTTTATTTTTTTTCAGATTACACCTGTTCATTGGAGATAAAAGACCCCAAAATCAATCACAGCAACAACAAAAATAAATAAATGGAACCTGATCAAATTAAAAAACTCTGCACAGCCAAGGAAACAGTCATTAGAGTAAATAGACAACCTACAGAATGGGAGAAAATATTTGCATGATATACATCTGATAAAGGGCTGATAACTAGAATTGTATAGAACCCAAGCAAATCAGCAAGAAAAAAGTCAAACAACACCATTAAAAAGTGGGCAAAGAACATGAACAGAAACTTTTCAAAAGAAGACAGACTGATGTCCAGGAAACATGAAAAAGTGCTCGATATCTCTAATCATCAGGGAGATGCCAATCAAAACCACAATGAAATATTGCTTACCTCCAGTGAGAATGGCTTTTATCAAAAAGTCCTCAAACAACAAATGTTGGTGTGGATGCAGAGAGATAACAACACTCACACATTGCTGGTGGGACTGCAAACTAGTCAACCTCTATGGAAAGTAGTATGGAGATACCTCAAAGAGCTAAAAGTAGAACTACCATTTGATCCAGCAATCTCTCTACTGGATATTTACCCAAAGGAAAAAAAGCCATTCTATAAAAAAGACAACTGCACTTGAATGTTTACAGCAGCACAATTCACAATTACAAAGATGTGGAAACAACCCAAGTACCCATCAATACATGAGTGGATTAATAAAATGTGGTACATGTATACCAAGGAGCACTACTCAGCCATTAAAAAAATGAAGAACTAATACCTCTTGTATTAACCTGGATGGAACTAGAAACCATTCTTCTAAGTGAAGTATCACAAGAAGGGAAAAACAAGCACTACATGTACTCACCATTAAATTGGAACTAATCGATCAACACTAATATGCACATATAGAAATAATATTCATTGGAAATCAAGCAGGTGGGAGGGGAGAGAAAGGGATGGGTAAATTCACACCTAATGGGTACAATGCACATTAAAAGCAATTTATGTAACCAAAACATTTGTCCTCCCGTAATATTCTGAAATAAATATAAATAAATAAATAAAAATTTTTAAAAGTTTCATAAATGATGTATATTTCATACCATGGGAAGTGAATCATTCCAGATGAAAAAATAAATGTCATTACCTTAAAGTGACAAAATAAAAGAGAAAATACTATCCAAGAACATATGTCAGTTGCTGTTTACTGTTTCCTAAGCCTTGTGTTATGTGCACAAAGACATACTAAAAAATGATTTCATAGTCAGGATTTTGACCATATCATAAGCATTTCTCCCTCATTGTAAAAATCGTTTTTTAAAATAATCTTACTGACTGAATAATATTCTCTCAATCTAACCTCAATGGTGTATTTTATGTTCTTTGTTCTTTTATGTATCCCACAGTGACTTTTTTACTCATTTTTAAATAATTTTATCTCCTTATAGATCAAAATTTAATGACTTGTCCTATTCAAAAATATTTCCCAGATTATTATCTGTCTTTTAAGTTATCTAAAATTTTTTTGATATTTAGAAGTTTTCTATATGTGTTGGCACCTATATTGCTGTTTATTTTTTTTTTTAATTTCTGCAGTTGCCATTCTATTTTTTTTTTCTACTTTTGGTTTTTCTCATTGCTTTTTAAGCTTGGAAGTTTTGCCCTAAACAGGTGATTTTTTGCTGAATTTTTTCTAAAGTGTGTCTTTTATGAGCTTTAATGGAGACAACACTGACAGGAAGTGAAGTGTTAATGGATAATAATCATATTTTGTCATTTGTTCCCAAAGTTTAGTATTCACAAGAATCACCTAGGATATTTGCCATAAGATTTTAATCCAAAGGGCTGGTGTGAGCCCTAGGAATTTGCATTTTTAGCAAGCACTAGGAGTGACTATGCTGAGATAGTCTATGGACCACACTGGAATTATGTGTTCCATATCTTAAAATTAGACGAGCAATTTCAACACATGGTGCTGGAACACTTGGATATCCATATGCAAAAAAATAAAATGAATTTCAATCCATATCTTGCACCATATACAAAAATTAACTCAAAATGGATCATATAAAAATTAAAAATAAATGGATCATAGACCTAAATGTAAAACCTAAAACTATAAAACTTCTAGAAGAAAACATAGAAGAAAATCTGTGTGGCTTTGGGTTATGCAAAGATTTCTTAGCTATGACACCAAAAGCATAATCTATTAGAACAAAAAATTAATAAATCAGCTTAAATCAAAATAAAAAAATGTTGCTCTTTGAAAGACACTGTTAAAAGAAGAGATTGAAAAGACAAGCCACAGATTAGGAGAAAATATTTTCAAAGCACATGTCTGATAAAGTACACAATTATATACACAATATATTGTTTCTTAAAAATGCATAAAACTTAATAATAAAGAAAACAAATAACCAAATTAAATAATGATCAAAATATCTGAATATACATTTCACCAAAGAAGATATATGGATGACAAGTAATCACATGAAAATCATTAGTCATTAGGGAAAGATATTTAAAACCAATAAGATGCCACCACTTACCTATAGAGTAGTTAACACTGAAATAGAAAGACCATACCAAGGATCAGTGAACAGTGCAGGAACTAGTACTCTCACACACTGTTGGTAGGGATGAAAAATTATACAATCATGTATAATTCAGCTTCTTAAAAAGTTAAACATATACCACCTGTATAATTCAGCCATTCCATTCTTGGCTATTTAGCCAAGAGAAATGAAAACATATGTCTATACAAAGACTTGTACCTAAATGTTCATTAGTAGCCTTATTTATAATAGCCAAAAACTGTAAACAAATCCAAGTGTCTATCAACAAGTGAATGAATAAACAAGTTGTTGTATATACATACATCATCAGTAAAAAGGAATGAAGAATGGATACATGCAGCATGGATGAATCTCAAAATAATTATGCTGAGTGAAATAAGGCAAACCAAAAAAGTGCATACTGTATGATTCCATTTACATAAAATTCTAAAAAATGCAAAGGAATCTATAGTGACAAAAAGCAGATTCGTGGTTGCATAGGGATGAAGAAAGGGGTGGGAGGGAGGAACTACTAAAGTGTCTTGATTGTGCTGATAGTTTCATGGGTATATAAATACGTCAACGATAAAAAATAAAATATAAATTTGATTAGCGATTTTAGAAGACAATGGTCTATCCTGATTTCCTCTTCCTGTTGCTCCCTACTGGGATAACTCAACCTCCTTGGTTAACTGGTGGATCTTAAAGTAAGATCCAACAGATAAATTTCCAAGCATTTTCAAAAATGAGATACAACAAAATTGCTTTATTTTGTTTTGTTTTGATTGGGGTTGAGCCCATGAAAAGCCAGTCTTGCCTAAAAGGAGCTACCTCTGTCATAGTTAGGGTTCCCAGAAAGAAGACTGTGAGATGGCGCTTCCTGTACAGGATTTGAAGGGGAGTCCCTTGGAATCAACGCCTGTGGAAGAGAAGAAGCAGTACTGGGAAGAGAGAGAAATTGAGCTGTGATGCAGAGGCCTGGAAGCTTCAGCTAACCCCAAGGGACTCTCTGGAGCTACAAAGGCAGTGATATTTACAGTTGAATTCAAATAGGTAATAATCAAGTCACTAGTCGTTATAACATGCATACCAGGTAACAATGAGCTCAGGTGAGGCTTGATCAAATGTTCAAAGGATGTCACTAAGGGCCCAGCTTCTTGCAATGTCTCTCCTGCTTTCCACATATTCAGCTCCAAGCTCAGGATCCACTCATTGGTCTCCTCAATTCCAACTTATGTTATAAAAAATGAGGCTGTGATCACATACGTCACATCGTCCCACCAACAACTCCAGTGAAGAAAGAGATCAAATGTCTAGCAGTTCCCGTGAAAACCAAACACTTCTCCCCCGCCTCCAAATATTTTTTTTAAATCCAGCAAAAGTCTCTTCACATCTCTTCTATTCGGCTATGTGCCCATATCTAAACCAATTCCCCTGGTCAGTCAACTAGGCTAGGTTTACGGGCACAGTCCTGTAACTCAGGTGAAATCACTTCCACCAAAACCGAGGAGGGATGATTTTCACAGGGAACTTGTGGATACTTGTATCAAGAAGTAGATGTAATAGATGCTGAGCTGCAAACTAAACTAGTGCTCTAGTAGAATTACAATGATTTAAAGCAACGGCACAGCACTGGGGGCATTTTCAGGACTAAGATAATAAAAAGGGCGCTCTTTGGAGCATGGGGTCATTTGATGGCCACCCAAATCTCATCACGAATGGGCAGCTGACCCTGCTTACTCACACACAGTCTGTTTTTATTTTCCCAATGAGTAAACATATCCTCATCTTTCGAATTGAAAACTACAAGAAATGTCAAAAATGAAAAAACACTTTTAAATTAAACTCTATTAAAGAAATGCTAGTTCCAAAAAGACATAATTGGGCTCTCTAAAACCTGGCAGCTCCCAAACGCCAACAAGTTTTTCTCTTCGCAAGTCTGTTCTCAGCCATTCCAAGAAAGGAACAGAGAAGAACAGAGCTATATCATTTTGATGACAACCCACTTCTAATCCACAGGATCATATGCCTTTGCACCCTGTTCAAAGGAAACTTGGCCTAGAAAAGAATTAGTTTCATAACAAACCAGCCATTCTGAGAATAGAGGTGAGAAGAGATCGGGTGGAAGAATCCGAGGCAGTGCCGAGGAGTTGGCGAGTTTTAATTGCCAGTTCATATGCGGCTTCATGATTGTGCACAATGACCGAAGGAGCTTGGCTTCTAGTTTCTCAAACTCCTAATTCGGGGCTAGAAAATAACAAAATCTGGAAGGTGTTTCGTTCTTCTAAAGATAGCAGGGGAAAAAAAAAAAGGAATGTTTTGAATCACTGAAGCAAATATAATCATTTTAAGGAAAATAGATTACTAGGAAAGGTCAGCCTGTGCAGCGTCATCTTCATTATCCTCATCTAACATTTATTAAATGCATGGTTTGCGAGACATGCCAAAGTCCCTCTCTTATAAAGATTATACCCCGGTACTCAAGTGCATGGTTATATTAGCCAATGAGGTTTAAAGAGATTTAAGCCCAAGGAAGTCACTATGATACAAAAACAACACAAAACAAATTTAATATGAATAAAAATTCTAACTAAGGCATGATCAAAATAATATGTGTATAAGATCTGATTATAAGGATATTTAAAGATTATGATTTAGGAAATAATAGAATTTAAGCTAAATGCCAAAAACAAACTTTAAGAGGAGAAATAATTTAAGTGGCTACAGAGATCATCCATCCAGTGGCTTCTTTTTCCCATGAATATATCTGAACAGCACTATTCCTTCAGCCTCTTCTTTTATTTCTCCTTCCCTCTCCAGTACTTCCCTCTTAGTACTTACCATTTCAAGCAAGCTTTACACCCAAGAAGTTACAGCTGTTAATGAAGCAAATGGTAGTCATGAAACTAAAGCTGGAAAAAAAAAACTGTTTTAACTGTCTAAATTCTAATAAAGCTTATCTTACAGATTAAAACCAGGTAGGTGAAATGTGTATAATGCTTACTTTTTTTGATACTTTGATGAAATAAGCAAAAAGACATGAAAAATTAGTTGCATTCCACCAATCCTTTCCCCTCATCACCCTTTCACCCAACAGGCCACTAAATACGCTAGAGAATGACTCTGGGAAACAGAAGACATGCTCCTTTGGTTCTCTTGATTTTCTCTCATTTCTGTGAATTTAATTTTCTGTGTGAGCATGTGTCTGAGCTGGGGCAGACAGATTGGTGCAGGGTTTCTTAAAAACAATTTTTTGCTCCATCAGACACAATATATTCTGCTGAAAGAGAAGAAAGCACTATACCCCAGGGAAAAAAAAAAGTTTCCCCAAAAGTTTGTTGCCTCAAAACTTTACAATGGAAGGCGACATCCCTCTTGGGTGATTTAATTTAATTGTTATGTTTTTTAACTTTGTTCTGGGGGAAATTAAGCAACCATCAGCTGCACTTCATAGGCAAATACCACTTTTTGGTAGAGAGAACACAAAACTAGGAATCGGAAAACCCAAAAAAGAATCCTGGCACAGCGCTGGGTGATTTCATCTCCACACGCCTAAATTTCCTGTTTGCAAAATGAGATAAAGCTTCCCACTCGTCATTTCTTTCTTGGAGCTGCTGTGAGGATTAATAGTCTTCACTCTGAATTTTTTCATCCAAGAAGCAGCAGAGATTTTTAGTGGTGCAAAAGACGCATCTTGATAAGTGTGGAGAGGGTAGCGCAGACATGATTCTGCGCTAGGTTCGATTGTTACAAAGGTAAGACATGTTTTGTGTTCTGAAAGGAGCTTATAACTCAGAAGCATCAGGCACTAAAATGGGTAATTGAACACAGGAAATGTCAAGATACATGTGGGAACAGACCAAACTGAGTTAATTCTTAAGAGGTACGAGGCCCTGGAGATTAAATGCACAAACTGTAGATCCTGATTCTGAAACCAGACTTTGAGCTGAGTGACTTTGGACACATTACTTAACTTCTCAGTGCCCCAGTTTCCTTATTTGTAAGAAGAAGACAAAAAATAGTACCTCCTTCATAGGGATAATATATACACATATGAAGTGTTCAGGACAGTCAATTCCTAGCTTATAATAAGTGGCATTGTTTTTATTATTAGAATGAGTGAGATTATCCAGGCAAGAAAAGGTAGGAGGGGTTCTCCAGGAAGAGGGAGCAGCATGAACTGCAGAAGCCAGAAACAGCACAATTGGTTCGCTGGGATTATAAATTCTGTTCCTACAGCAGAAAGAACCAGGCAGATAATGTCAATGTGGGAAGTTCATGGAGGTCTCTGCCATGAGTTTGGACTTTATTTTATAGGCAATGAAGAGTCACTGAATAGTTTTGGATTAAGAAGTAAGATGGTCAGATTTGTGACTTGGTAAATAATTAAAAGAAGATGCCGACAGTGTGTAGTAGATTGTTTGCAAAATGGCCACAGTTATTTCCCTCCCTGTATCCACACCTCTTTATAATATGTCTTTGGTAGTTTTCCCACCAAGAGGTAGAATATATTGTTCTACCTATTTAAATTAGGCTGACTTTGGACTTGTGTTGACTAATAAAGTGCAACAAAGTGATATTGTGCCAATTCTGAGCCTATACTTCAAGAGGCCCCATGCTATTGCGTTTACTCTCAGGCTAACCTGCCTCCACTCAGTGAACAAGCCCATGTCAGCCTGCTGGAAGATGAGAGGACACATGGAGCAAGGCCAACCTCCAGCCAAAACCGTCTAGACCAGCCATCCCCCAGCTGACCTGATAGCTCCACAGAGCCCAGCCAAGACCAGCTACCCAGCTGAAACCAGACTAAATTGTCAACTTACGGAATCATGAACTAAATAGACAGATGGTGGTTGTTTTAAGCCATTAAGTTTTTCAAGAAGATAGTTATGCTGCAATAGCTAACTGATACACATAGTACAAAATTTTTTAAATGGATAAATTCAAATAGCATGTCTAATATAATTGATATACACATGTGCATGCCAATGAAGGCATAATCATTGTGATAATGACACTTTTTTATTTGTAGGGAGTTTTACATTTTACAGTGAGCTTTCATGTGAATTACCTCATCATTATTAAAACAACTCTTAAAGTAATCTGAGATAGGTATTATTATTCCATTCTATAGAGAGGTTTGCTGACATCCATAATCACACAACTGGGAAGTGGGACTGCAATATGGACTTCTGATAACCAGTAAATTTTTAAACCATGTCACATTGTTTCCCCAGGAAAATAAACAAATATGTCATTTATTTTCTTCTGTTATTTATTCAGTAAATACTTGAGCGTTTTCTGTGTGCTAAGTACTGTGCCATATACTGGAAATGGAATGGTCAACCAGCCAGCATAACCCCTGCCTCTGTGGAATGTGAGTGAGGGACATGGGTAGGTAGGCGGGCAAGTACCAAATGATGTTGCACATGTCATTACAGCAGAAGTGCAGGTGTCCTCAGATCTTGGGTAATCAGGAGATGCTTTCCAGAAGAAGCAACATCTAAACTGAAATCCAAAGAGTGACTGGGAATTAGCAAGGCAAAGTCATGAAGGAGCCCTCATGGCTCATTCTTGAAACTGAAAGTGATCACCCAAGTTTATAAGCTATTCATACATAGTATGAATGGGAAAGGGAAGCCGGAGGCAAAAGCAGAAATCCAACCTTACAGGATTCATGGAATTTGGCCAGTATCTTGGAGGTAATTGGAAGCCATTGAGAACATCTTAAGCAGGGTCATGATGTGGTCATTTTAGAATGATAACCCTGGCTAGAATGTGAAGACAGAATTGAGGGAGGAAGGGGAATGAGTACAGACTGGCAGACAATTTAAGAAGCTGCAGCCGTAATTCAGGTAAGGGATGATGATGCCCTGAGACAGGGTTGATAGCAATGAAGATGAAGACAAATGAATAGATTGTTTAGGAGATAGACACAAAAGTCTTTGCTGTTTAATTAGATATTGGTGAGAGGGCAACTCCAGATTCTGCCTTGGGCAAGTGAGTGAATGGTGGTGCCATTCATTAAGATGAGGACACTGAAACAGTTTGGGGGGAGGAAATATTAAGTCCGGTTTTAGGCATATCAAGAATGACGTTACTGTCTGATGTCCCAAAGAAGAGGTCCAGTAGGGAGTTACAGAAATCATAGATGTGAAGAAGGATGGATTTAATCTCTGTGGTGTCTTAAAGGATTGTGGATACTGTGGCACAACTTGATTCAGCTGTAGCCTTATAGGACCTTTTAGCAGTAATAATATGAGGTAGTATGTGTCTGTTCTGTTGGTCCACAGGGCTTGGCAATGTGGTGAGCAGCTTCTGGAGGGTTTAATGCTCATGGTGATCAAGGCTGGGTATCTGCAGTGACAGCAAGACAGCGAGCTAGCTGTATAATTTGGCAAAGGCATGGATGGGAAGTGGATGGTGAATACAGAGCAGTTTCATGTTCTGGTGCCCAAAAGAAGACAGCAATCTTATTAGGGTATATCTTCCTCTTTCTACTACCTAAATTGGGAAAATCTGCAATATACATTAACTCATTTCATAATGAAAACATCTCTGTGAAGTAACCAAACAGTTATGTCTATTCCCTACCTTATAGGTGAAGACACTAAAATTTAGTAACTTGCCAGTTGCCGTAATTAGTAAGTGGCAAAGCAAGGATACTAGAATTCTAGTTCTCCTTTTCTAAATCCATGAATGTTTCATTAAAAAGGGGAAATGATTTATCTGAGGGATGTATTGATAAAGAACACAAAACAGCACATACATAACATATTAGCTAAAAGGAATCAGGAAGAAGGGTTAAGATATCTTTACGATTCCTGATCTGGGAAACTTGAATATTGGTAATATCTCCAGCCAAAATTGAAAACTGGTGGATAGAAAAGAGTTTGTGTGAGAATATGACTTCAGTTTGGGACTGAAATTGCTGAGCAAAAAGAGAACAGGCGGAGTCTCTAACTGGGACAGCTCTTGTATGTCTGTAGCTGTAAATAAAGGCCCATCCATTGGATGCTCAGTATGGAAGCTTGAGAATTTCAGAAAATCACCTCTTCGACCATTCCCACACACACCCAGGTTTTTTGTGAAGGAGGCAATTAAAATGAATCGTAGTCCATAGTTCATAACAATGTTCAGATTGATATGATTAAGAAAATAAGAATATTACTGAAGAGTTAATTCTGCCTCTGAACACTGCTCCTAAGCATGGCTTAGAATACTTTTAATTGTATTTCCAGGTTACTCACAAAGGGCCATATTTCTACTCACTTACCTAGAAGAAGCATATGTGTCTTAACTGATAAATGTGTTTAGATGAAAGGAGCCAAAAAGGTTGTTATTTATTAGAAAATACCATAACTAGAGCATCTCAAGCTATATTTTTTCTTACTACCTTTCTGACATTTACTTTGAAGGTCGTGGAGATGACCGAGTGCAAAGAGGTTCACAGTGTTTGGGGTTATTTATGCAACTTCTTGTGGATGTACAATTTAAGCTTGACCAGTCTGATCACTCTGGAATGAGCCCTGGCCAAGTGGTAGGGATTAATCTTCCAGGAGACAGTCTTCAATAAATTATTTGGTTGAATTTTTTTTTTCCTTTTCCTAGTTTAAAACATTTTCTTCCAATAAATAATCGAGTTGTACACTGGAAAACGAAAATGACTGACCTCCTCAGAAAGTAAAAGAAAGTCTGAAAATGGAAACTGGAGAGTTTCCCTTTCTAGAGTCCACTGAGTGAGAAAATGTACTTATTTATTTGAAATACCAGCAAGTGGGCTCCCAAGTAATGAAATATTTATTGAAATTGCTTCTTTGGCCCTCTACAGTTGCTGATAGGGTTTAACAAGAGTCAGGTAAGGAAGCCAGAGAGAAGGTACGCCTATTTATTTATTTATGGTTCACGCAGTTTCCACCATAAGGCTTACATTAGGAAATCACACAGACAGGACCATACATGACTGATAATAATAGTTATTTTCCATTTTCATTGAATCATTTGCCACAGCTCAGAAAAATCAATCCTGAGAGATTTCTATATTTACTTGGTTCGGTAGTTAAGCTTATACTCTGTCGTTAAGATATATTTATGTTCTAATTAAAGTTCAAAATGTTGAGTACTTATTCAATATTTTTTAAGAATTCTGTCATCAATACCTCTCTTCCCTTTTTTGTTGTCTAGTTTCTGTTTGTTTATCTGTTTGTTTGTTTGTTTGTTTGTTTCTCTAGCCTTTCTATACTTTGAGAATCAGTTTTCCTTCACCAACTGAAGCCAAGGGTATTTTCCATTCTTTTGTTTTGATCAAGATATAGATATCCAAATTAAGACCATGTCTGTTCAAGCTACAATAATGACCCTGCGAAAGCAATTATTTCAAAACAATTCTTAAAATAAAACATCTGTCTAAGCTACACTGAGAAAGAATGAGAAGTGTCTAGCATTCTAAAATCTCATATATACCAAATAAAGACATTGCAGAGAGAAAAGAAACATCCCTGCTCTTCAGAGAACACTGGTTGATACTGGGGCTGTGTGAATTTTCATGTGGTTCATCATGATTTATTGAGAGAGCTTGAGAAAGTCACTGACCAGGGGTTGCAAGAAATAATCTCCAGCTTTACTTAAAAAGCATTCCAACATGTTTACTTTTGCTATTTCTGGCTTTTAGAAAGCTAATAAATTAAGAGAAACATAGAACTTTACAGCTGAAAGTAGCCTTAGAGACCATCTAATCAAAGCTCCTCAATTTATGAATAAGGAAACTGGAATCCAAAAACATTAAGTAAATTGAATAAAGGCACATAGATAGTCAACAGCAGAGCAGGAACTAGAATCCAGATATCTTAACTCCTATTTTAGTGTGTTTTCAACAATGTCTGATAATTATGTCATAATCATCACATACATAGACAGACACACACACACAGATGAGAGAGAGAGAGAGAGGGAGAGCAAGAGGCTGGAGAAACAACCATATTCATGAATCTAATAAAAATGTTCAAAGATGGCCCATGATTTGAGCCGACTGCTAACTTGTGACATCCATATGTGTTTCCGACAGTGTAGTGGATGCCATGGTGTGTTGCCCAGATCCGCCCTCCAGGATGAGGCCCTCATCCACCAGCTGTTGGGAGTGTGGGCAGTCACTACTCTCAGCAGTCTCTCTTTGGGACTTGCCTTGGCTTAAGAGAGCCCAAGGTTAAAGCCCTGCATTGAGTGACTGGTCAATACCAGGGTGTAAAAGCTTAACTCCCTTACCCCAATTTGGGAGCCTTCCCAGCTCCAGGACTCCTCACAAGGTCAACTCAGGCTTTTGTTGCCACTGCATTGCAATTCAGCTTCCCCTTCTACCCAATCCTGTTGCCTTCATTCTCCCACAGGTGTTAATCCTGAGATCTCTACCCCCAAAGATGCTGCCTGCCTGCAAACCATTATCTCAGAGGCTGTCTCCCAGAAAACCTGACCAGAGACATACAGTGTCAGGGTTAAGTGAGGGGCAGGGGCTCTAGAATCAAACTGCCTGGGTTTGAATCCCAGCCTCGCCACTTTCAAGCTGTGTTCCCTCTTTGGCAAGTTACTCTCTCTAAATCTCCTTTTGATCAGTTTTTTTTTAAGAATAAAAATAATATGAGAAATTAACACATAGGATGGGTATTATTATTATATGAGATAATCCATGTCGAAGTCAGAGCATAGTGCTTGGCGCAGACTAATTGGCAGTATCAGTCAGGATGCTGAAGGAAACAGATGGCACATTCAAAATAAAGGACTATTTACAGGGGTGTGGGCAAAGCTAAAGCAGCCAGTAAGGAATGGCAAGGCATCCAGGGACTAGCAACAGTGGGAAGTCAGTACCAGCCCTGGGTCTGACAGGGCAAGTAGACAAAACAATACCGTAGGGCCTGGAGAGAGCTGGGACTATCGAAGAGGCACCCCGACAGATGCAAAGCAGGAGAGGAAGTCACCCTTGCCAGACCCAGACCATAGCAAAGGACGGAGAGAGGAGGGATAAATACAATGGGTTCTCTCCCTTCCCCCTCCTTGGCTTTCCTGCTGCTCCACCAAATACACTCAGAAAACAGAAGTCTAGAGATGCCAAGAGAATCAATATGTGGACCCCAGGGTCCCACCTTCCCCCACATACACCCCCCCCCTACACAAGGAACAGGGCAGGGAGAAGAAGGGCAGAGAATAGAACTAGAGAAAAAACTGATTTCAACCAGCACGGTGGTCCTCAAAGTTTAGCAATATCCCAATTTCTATAATTTCTGGCATACTCTATGTTTTTAGAGTCTTGTCATTTATAACAATTCAAGTCAATTTAAATTTTGATTAAAAGATAGAATTAGAATTTTTTTTAAAAAAATCAGCCCAACAAAACCATTAGCATAATATCTGGCATATAGTAGATGCTCAATATATGGTCCTTGATTGATTACTAATTGATTTAACATAAATGAAATACTTTCAAGTTACAAAAGAATTTTAGAATTGTCAGTAGTTATATTCACATTTCTCATCAAGAGAATAAAAGGTTGCAAGAACTAAATTCTATGTACAAAAAGATAGAAGAAAATAATTCCAGTGAAATGATTTTATTGAAGGTAAATATGATATAAATTATACAACTAATTTATATAAATATAAGCCTATATAAATATAAATTCCTCTAATAGGAAAGTCCTCTTTTCACCTGTGTGGAGATCTTCAAAGGCTATTTCTAGGAATGGAAAAGAGAATTGCCCTTTCTCCCATATAGGAAGAAGAATAAGGCCCTGGGGCCAGATAGGCTCAGGGTTCAAACTCCATATCACAGGTACTGGCTGTGTAACTTTGGATATGCTACCTGCCCTTTCTGAGTCTCAACTTTCTCCTCTGCAAACCAGGTTGGAAAAAATTTCTACTTCAAAGGTTACAAGGACAAAATGATATAACTTAGCTCATATCGAGTGCACAGAAGTGGTGGTGTTAGTTCCCTCTCCCACTAGCTATATGCTTGTGTGTACGTACACAACTGTCAGACACCTACCTATCCACCATCAAGGAAGGCTGGATGTTGCCATTCAAGTGTGATTTGTCACAATTCCACAGGGACAATAAAAAGTTCCAGAGATCCAAGGAAAACCCAGTCTCCTGATTCCAGACTCTGAAACCTTCCAAGGTATGGATCCCAGATCTTCTCTAAGACATTCAACCGAGAGTTCTCAACTTGAGGTCTGTGAAGTCTTTGAATATCCCAGAAAAAAAGGATGAGGAAAAGTTGTATTGTTCAAGGAAGATGGTCCACAGATTATATGAGCTCCTCAAAGAGTTTGTGATCCAGAGAAAAATTAGAATCCCCTGCCCTGAGAATCATCCTAGGCACCCTCCTTAACCACATCCCAGCTCCCAGCCTCCCCTCAGCTGGCCATGAAGGGAGCTAGAGTCCCCCAGTTAACCTACACTCCACATTTTCTTCACAAGGGTAAAGAATGGAGTTTGTAATCTGTGAATATTGTGACTTTACTTCCTGAAGCTTGAATATCAATTTATGTAATTCGGTTTTCAGCGTATGCCATCAGTTCTTACAATGCAATGTCCTTTTTAATTATTATTTTAGATTTTGCTGAGGCAAATCTTTTGATGGACTCAAGGTTTGCCTGAAAACTTTATATAGTGGAAGTTTTGAGACATAGGTTAATGTTCATAAAAATCCCAATTCTAGGAATTAAATGCAATATTTTCATGTTTTAAAAACTGTGGTTGCTTCATTAATAAGATTATTCTAAGATTTATAAGATAATCTATCCTGTTTTAAATTAAAGTATAGATAACTGGATGTTTCCATGACCTTGAAAAACATATTTTATTAGAATTTGATTTTGGATTTCATGGGTAAGGAGAAGGAGAATTTCTCTTTAATTTGATTGGTGTAATGATAATAATGTTATTTAATTATTTAACATACATATATAGCACTATGTTCTAGACACTCTTCAAAGGACTTTATAGACAGCAGCTTATTTAAGCCTCATAATAATCATATGAAATAATGTTATTATCCCCATTTTACAGATGAGGAAATTGAAGCACGAAGGAGTTGGTTAAGTAACCTGCCCAAAGGCACACAGCTAATATGTGGAAGAGCCAGGATTCAAACTTAGGCAAAAACAATAATAGTAGCTACAGTAAAATTAAGAGCAGCTAGTATTTGTCGAGTACTTACTGTGTGCCAGGCATTGGGCTAGATGTTTCCCCTCCATTATTTAATTTAATCCTGATTATAACAATATTACATGGATACTAATTTTAATCAACTTCACAAATGAACAGAGAAGACCACAGATGTAAAATAACTTGCCCAAGACCACACAGCTAGTAAGGGGCAGAATTAAGACTCAGTGAAGGTACATGGGCTCCACAGACTGTTCTCTTAATTGCAATGTTATATACAAATACGTGACAATATAAAAAGGTTGTCAGACGTCAGGCAAAACAGTATGAAGGTCCAGTAAGAGAATAAGCATCCCTCAATCTGTAATTTTCTGTTCATTTTTTTATGATAGATCACTGAAAAGGCTGATGTCATTTGATTCTTTGGCTTGTACCCTGGGTGCAGGCTCCCCTCTCCTCCCAAGCATGTCCCCCCAAGCATGCCATCTTCTTCTAGCTGCTTCTCTCCAAGAGACTCAGAAAATATGGTTGGAGTAATCCGACGGGCTGTGCTCATATTTCCTGTCCGTGAGCTGTGGGAATCACAGGCAACAAGAAGTCACAGACACAACCTCCCAGCTCCTGCACAGCAGCCGGCCTCCTCCCCGCCACCCCCTCCGCTGCAGAATCCCCAGAGGTCTTCCCCTGGAGACTGTTGTTAATCTGGTTTCCTGGCCCTGAGGGATGAGAATCTGGGCCAAAGTATGTAACAACAAAATAGCAGAAGTCAGCAATGCAGATAATAAAAATGCATTTTAAAGACTCTGTGTCTTTACAAAACTGCTTCACATTATGCACTCTCTGTCTCATTTGGGCACTTCCTATGGGAATTACTGGAAACTGAAACTGGTTCAAAGTAATATTTGCTACTTCTGAGTTTTTATGTTTACCTTTGGTTTCATTATTATTATATATTGTATTTCCTCTAATAGTTTTAAATTTATATTTGAACCTTTTCTGCTTACTTAGGAACAGATTGATAAACATATTTAATTCTACCAGGACATTTTAAAGGATGAAATGATTATCATCTTGTCACAAATATTGATAACTTTGCTCTTAATTTAGATGTAACACCAAAAGCTTGACATATATATCTAGATGTGTGTGTATATATATATTTTTATGTATGAACTGAATATGTATTTATATATATATATGGACTGAATATTTATGTCCTCCCAAAGTTTATCTGGTAAAGCCCTACCTGTCCATGTGATGTTATTTGAAGATGGGGCCTTTGGAAGGTAATTAGATTTAGATTAGATTTCGAGTGTGGGGCCCTCACCATGGGATTAGTGCCCTTATAAGAGATGTCAGAGAGCTTGCTTTCTCTCTCCTCAAATGAACGCACAGGAAGAAGAGGTTATGTGAGCACACAGTGAGATGGTGTCCATCAACAAGCCAGGAAAAGAGCTTTCATCAGAATCCCACTATGCTGACACCCTGATCATGGATTTATGGCCTCCAGAAATATGAGAAAATAAATCTGTGTTATATAAGCCACCCATTCTACGGTATTTTGTTACGGCAGCACAAGCTAAGATTAATATATATAGACATACAATATATTAATACTACATTTTATGTAGAGAAACATACAATGTTAATATATATTGATATATATTTATACATGCATACATATATATATATACACACACACACACTCCAAAAAGTAAAAAAGAAATTTTATATTGTATAAATAAGAGGCCAGAAGTCCAGAAATGATGATCTGATACCTGAAGGTATTTTAGCCACAGAAATTACAAAAAAAAAAAAAAACACAAGAATTTTCCCAAGTTGTGAGTCAGGATCTGAAATAAGATAGTCTAATTAAGGTGACCTCAGAGATAAGCTGGAGAGAGATAATAGAAAAGGAAACTGCCAAAGGAGTCATTGATAGCAGTCACAAGAGGATGGCAGGAGAGGGGCATGCCCTTTGCTTAAAGCTCCCACTCTCAAGTTGTGTAAGGTAACATACAAGAAACAAACATCGTTGGGAGGTGGAGAAGATCAGCCTCTGTGTTCAAGGGGAAGGAGATGCAAGTTTGCTTTTGACAGTTTGGCTTTTGCACCCCTAATTGTGGCTGTTCTGCCACTGGAGTGCATGGTGGGTGTGAGAGAGCAGAACTGAACACCCTGTGTTTTAGCAAGCTTGGCCCCAGTCTACTGAGCTTCCTAGTGGGTTAAATGGCTCAGTTGGGAGGCATTGGTACCTTCTGAAACAATTATCTGTGTCAGAAAAGATGTGTAACAAGTCTCCATGAGTAATTCCAAAAGAAATATTTCTACAGAGCCATAGAAAATAATGGGAGAAAAATTTACAGAGGCAAAAATAAGGATATCACTAGAAGAATTTTACTTTTGGTGCTATAATGCTTAAATAGTGATATTTTTAAATAAGTACCGTTAGCTCTTCCAAAACCTTTAATAAGATTAGTCAGCAAGAAAAGAGAAGATTCAAGCAAGGAAAGGCTGGAAAGGAAATCCATGATGTACCAGCTCATCCAACTTTACCATGGGCAGATACTATCTCAATTTTTAAGTTTATGAAGGATTGCCTACACTGTCTTTTATAGGTCTTTTAAAAAATATTTTATCTTAAAGTTTAATAACAAAAGTAATAATTCTGTTTCTGCATTAGAACTTAAATTTTTAAGATAATGCAGCGTATTGAATCTCTGAAAGCTGAGGAAACTCACAGAATTACCAATCTTTAGGATTGCTACATAAGAATGTTTGGTTTGACTGAGAAGTCATCCAGCCTGCAGGAGATTTCAGATTTTCTGGGAAATAAGTCATTGTTACGTAGTGATTCAAATCCAGGATGAAATAAAAATTCAGACCAATATTTCCCTAATTTTTTGGCTGTTATATTTCATAAACTCTCAGCATTCAGCTTATTAGATGTTTCTGTTTGACAAAATAGAACTAGATTTCTATCTACTCAATGGATGATTTGCTAAACTCTCATATTTATTCATATTTTCTATTGAGTCAAAATAACTGGTGCAAAAGACATGTGGCACTTCTGAACTTTGAAAGTTGGAGGTCAGTTCCCATGATTTGGGAACTGTTTAATTGGGGAAAGACCTGAGGCCTTCTCCTGAATGGACACTTTCATCAAGTTGGATGGAGGATAGCTAATCAGTACCAAACTGGAAGACTTTTCAGTAACATTTATCCAATGCTTACTATATAGCACGCAATGTTCTAAATGCTTTGCATTGCAGGTCCATAGTTCCTTACTGATAATTCTAAAAGCCAAAAACCTTTGAAAATCAATTTTTTGGTAACTCAATTGGCAGAAAGACTTAGACAAACTCATTTGGCAGCAAAATCTGATCTTATTTTTAGGTACAGAAAGTGTTAATGTTTGATTACTGATTGGTGCCCCAGATTCCATTGAGGTATTATATAATGTATGGTAGATCACATACATAATTTAATTTTATATATGTATGGAATGGTATATGGTAATTTTATGCATTAAATATAAAGTGCATGTAACACGTTACCTTTCTAAAATACAAGAAGTTCAAAATTCCAAAACACGTCTGACCCAAAGTATTTCAAATAAGGAAAGTATTTCCTTTAAGTCTCACAACAATCCTATAAAGTAAGTGCTTTTAATATTCCTAAGTTATAGAAGGGAAAACTGAAATAAAGAAAGTATAAGCACATTTCTTAAGGTGATAAATCTAACATGTGGTAGATCTGGGATTTGAACTCAAGCATCTCTTACTCCAGAGCCATGCTCGTAATCACTGCACAATTATAACACTTTGACCTACTTATGAGGCTCTTTTCAACAAATCTTCTTTTTGTTATTTGTAGATGAGAGACAAAGGGAGAGAGAAGATATACAGTAATGATTAGCAGCCTGCTAAGTTTTATCAGTCAAGGTCCAGTCAGGAAGATGTTGTTCACTCTGGGTAATTCACTCAAGGGAATTCAATATGGGAACCAGTTACAAGGACCTAGGAAGAATTGAAAGACTCAACAGGGGACTTTCTGGCAACCCAGAAATTAGCAAGACTCAGAAAGCTACCACTACCCCTAGGGCTAAAATAACAAAAGGAGGAGACACTATTTACAAAGGCCAAGAGTGAAGGAGTTGTTGTCACCACGGGCTGAGTTGCTGTCCTACTAAAGCAGCAGACACTGCCCTGGAGGTTGATACTCAAAGCAAGAGAGATGGGGAGAAACATCCTGGCTTCTCCCTATCTCCTGCCCTTTAATCCCCTTTATGTACTTTCCTTGTTCAAACCTAGCTAGAAATCGATTAGCAGTAGAGCTTGGAAAATGTAGTTTTCAGGAGTCAATCCCCTATGCTGCAAAGCAGAGCAGAGCAAAAGGGCAAAAACAACTGGATGTGAGCAAATGATCAAATGACTATTACCTGAATTTGAGAGTAAAAGTGTCTAAAAATATTTGAGAGGTGATTGCAAAAGCAAACCCTAACAAAATGAGTTTTCCACATTTAGTTATTAAAGAATTATTTATTACAGACCTTCTATGCACCAAATATGTTCAGTGAGGAATATAATCCCATAGAGGGCAGAGAGCATGTTTCATTTATTTAAAAAATTAAATTTTTCTTTTTAACAAAAATTAAATTCAAGTAATGTAAATGGAGGGTCTTGAAACTGGGTACAAAGAGCCAATTGTAGATAAGATGGGAAGAAGACTGTGTTAGCAGCATGCACAAAAAGGACTTTGAGGTTTTAGTCAACAGTAACTTCTATGGATCAAAAAGATGAGGTGACTATCAGAAAAATCTGATTGAATTCTGGACAGCATTAGTTGAAGCAAAGTATTAAAACATGGTAGATGGTATTCTTATCCTAAATCTTACTGGTTGGATTAACAAATGATTTTTGAGCTTCCAGCCATCACTTTATGAGGGAAATAAATCAACTAAATTATGTACGGAAGAGAGATGAAACAGCAAAGACACTCAAAACCATGTCCTATAAGCAACAATTGAAAAACCAGGGAGTATTTAACCCGGAGAATAAAAGGGTAGGAAAGTATATAAACACACACTCCAAATAATTTGAGGACATGTCAACTACCAGAGTATCAGCTACTGCCCACCCTCCTGCTCCACTTGAAGGAGATACTGCCTCTGCTGCAATCCTGCCTCTAGACACCCCTGCAACAGCCAAGCTTTACAGAACACAACAGCATTCCAGATGCAGGTCCCTGAACTAGGCATTGACAGCCAGTCCATAAGCCAGCCCCTATGCCAGCACCTGGAGTAAAAGGGTGAGCTGGACCTAACTCTCCCTAAATGGAAATTTGGATCAGAAAACACAGAAAGACTAAACCCCTTAGTAACAGAGGCAAAAGCTAAGGGAAGCCAGCAGACATATTTGTACCCTGGCACATGAAGACCATGTGTAAACTAAAATGAGGGAGAAACACTCTTTGTAAGCCAAGAACATCCAGAAGCAGAGAGGAGAAACCAGAGCAAACTTGAGAGGGCATTCAAGTGCTGAGAGGGAAGGAGGAGAGTAATGAGAGAGAGATAGAATGAGGTCCTGGGGAGTCAGCTTTGTTCCTGCTAACTTTTCTCTTCTGGTTCCATTCCATGTGGATCCTTACAACAAACCCGCTTTTTTCTTACAGTAACATTTGTGAGTTTCTCCTCTTGCTAAATAAATAAATCTCAAACAAACTGTTCCAAGAAAAAATGATTTAAACCAGTCTTGTATCATCCTGAGGGCGAAACGTCAGTTGTAGAAGCTCCAGAGAGACTGGTTTCTTTCTAATAGTCCATTAAATGTGAAAAGGGCTGCCTCAAGAAACAGAGCTTTGTCTGCCACAGAGATGGTCCAAGCACAAGCCGCCAATCACATGACAGGGCCTCAAGTTCAGGGTATGGTGCCATGACTGAACAACCTTCAAGGCCCTGAGACGACATCCTCTGATTTCAGGTGCAAAATTCTATATCTTTAGGTAATAGAGATGGCTTCCATCACCTAGAAAGAGCATAGTGTTCTAAAATTGAATTTTGCCTTTTTTTTAATTAAAATACTTCTCTGTTCAATACTTTGTCATCTTGAGCTTCTTTTCTTTCAAATAGGAAATGACAAGCCTAACTACAATTTTAAGTTCAGTAAAAAATGTTTTAAGTGCTTTTGGCTTTGAGAGAAGAAACAGGTCATTTTGGCACTGAATTTTTTTCCATCAACTTTTAAATTCATGTATATTTTTCAGTAAATTTACTTCATGCAATTTTGATTTATTTACACTTAGCTCCCTAAAATGTGTGGTTAGCAATTTGATGACTATGCACCTTCTAATTAGCCTGTCTCAGAACCAGAAAGTCATGTATTGCCAACACTACCAGAGTGAAATCCAGCTGACACAAGTTTGGATACAAATCGAAGAAGTCATAAAATTTAAGACCATTCCAAACTTAGTGATAAAAGTTCTCTTGTTTCCAAAAAGTTACAGACAAAACAAATTCCAAGTCTAAAGTACTTTACAAATCTTCATAAAAACATGTGTTGCACAGATAAATGGCAGTGGGACAACTGCCTCTCTTGTTGTTCTGCTACCACAATTATCAGAACTTGTTTTTATAGGAGGTTGCTGCTTCCCATGAGGTTGTGTCTACATCCCCAAAGAATCTGGGGACCCAGTCAAGAAAGCCAGTCAACCTGGAACCAAACCACTTGTAGTAGTAGATGGAATGTTTCTCATCACAGAATTAGATAATGTTGAGTGTGGTAGGAAACTTGAAATCATCTTGGCCAATCCTTCACTCTACTAATGTGTTTTAAATGGTTGTTTTGACATTCTATGTATATAACCTTTAAAACTCTAATGACATTGTTCCAGACATGAGGCACATATGGAGCAGGGAGAACATTTTCTAGGGAAACCTAGAGAAATATGTTTTATGAGTCCTTGTTTTTCACTTATTTGTGAGTTTCTGCTCTTGCAAAAAAATAATAAATAATTAAAAACTAAAAATTTTCTGAGAAAAAATGAATTAAACCAGTTTTGTATAATCTTAAGGGTTAAACATCAATTAGTTTCACCCTTTAAATGTGTTAGAAAGATCAATAGCAATACCAGAGTATATAAAACATTTATTTTATATATGATTTTGATAAAAATTTTAAACATTTTTCAATATATATATATACATGCCAATTTTCTGTGAGCCAACATTGCATAAGTCATATATCTAAAACAAATATGAAAAATACATGACTTACATAATTAAATGCTTATGTATTAAATTTATACATGGGCATAATCTTTTCTAGCTTGAAGATATTTACCCGCACCAGGGTCCATGTATTCAGCAATGGTTGGGGAAAAAAATAAATCCTTAATCAGAAGGTCTTTTGTATTAATTAGTTAAATATTTGGAACATTACCTGTGTGTCACCTGTGCACCTTATAAGTTAGGAACACAGGCCTAAGATAGCTTCACCCATTGATATTTCTTTCTCGTGGAAGTCTCTTACTATCATACCCTACTTATAATACAAGCTTTAGTCTTTAGTCATTGGGTTCCTACTAACTATTGAATTGGAAGATGGCCCTTCAGGCTTGGACAGCCATTATCTTGACCACTCACTCCCTCAAAAATCTCTTTCTTTGTCACTCATCATCCCTCTGAGACATCTGTTTGTCTTCACCATATAATAGAGAGGAAGCATAGATCTCAAATGAGTCAATGGTTCTTAAGACCTTATTTTTCTTTTCTGTGATTTAAAAATGAATTTTCTATTTGAAATCTCCTTGTTTAGAAAATTCCTCATTCTCCCAAAACTCTCATGTTTCCCTTCATCTACCCTATACTCATAGTATGATATGAAACAATACTCCATAGTTCAAGACCTTACTCAAGTCTCATCTATTGTAGAAAGTCTTCTCTGATCCTCCAGCCCTCTGTGATCTACCCTAACTTTGAACCACTAATGTGTATACTCTTTATCACCCTGTCTAAGCCCACGTTCACTTAGATTTACTCAAATTAGTCTTATCTTCCTAACTAGAGTAGAGACTCCTAGGAGGAGATAATTATGCTTTATACAGTTTTCCCATTCTCACAGTGACTGCAAAATCCAAAGTAGATGTCAAATATGCCTCAGTTAATAAATTGATAATTATTACGGTTCATTTCTACTTCACAAAAAGTTATCTATATCATTTACAAAAAGTCACAAACTTTGCAACAAAAAAAAAATCTCTTTTAATAATAATTTAGTTTAGCTAACAAGCATTTAAGTGCCGATCCCTACCTTCTAGGAGCTCACATTCTCATGAGAGAAAGCCATATCAATAAATTAAGATGCAATATAAAAAGTGCTTCCAAAGAGACAAGGTTTACCACATCAAAGGCCAGAGAGAAAGGAACAACTCCCAGAGGTTTTCTAATCACTCTACAGTCTAATGATTAATGTCCCACACAATTTTCAGGATAAAAATTCTGAACCAGTTTTTTTTTCGTTTGTCTTCACTATATAAGAAGATATACCAATAAGATATATAATTTGTATTGAGGTTTACAGAAAAATAAGCAATAAAGAAATAATTTAGAAAATAAAAAATCATAATAAAAATTATATTTAGAAAATTTAAATTTGGAAAAATATAAGATGCGAGGTCATGTTACTGAAAATACAGTTAGCTTTTTATTCAAAATAAAATCTACACTCACCTGAAGCATCTGTCTACTTTAATCATGGTATTTATTGTAGCTTTGCTTTTTCATGCAATAAAATTCCTTGTACATATGCCTGGGGACTGGCACAGGTTCAGTTGGCTTTTATTCAGGCCTATCTTTTGGTAAAAATTAGTGTAAGATGAAAACACTGTCTTTACTTATTTTGCAATCTTAATGTTACATGATAATGTCAAGATCTCGCTGCACATCAGTGTACATATCAAATGTATGTCTCAAAACTCTTTGAACTTGTGAATGCTCTTTTTTACATCTCCCTCTCACTTTTCAGGATTTTATTATTCTTGTTATATTTGTATAAAATATGATAATTAGATTTCATTTTCTTCCAGGAGCAAGTAGAGTTTTGATATAACTTGCTTTGAAGTAAGTACATCTGATAAGTAGTGGCTGGTTGTAGATAAAAGCAGTAAGACATATATCTGGAAAAGAAATTTAGAATAGTAACTTCAATAAACAGTAGCCCAAGGAAGAAGTAGAAACAAGTATGACATCTATAGAAGAAAAAAGAAAATATATATGATCTCCTCTTGAATTTTCTAAATTATGGTTGATAATGAAGCAAAAATTATAACATTCTCTGATGTAGTTCTAAATGTATATAAAAGAAATACTTAAAAAAATATAAATGCAGGAGGAAGGAATTTAAAGGGAGATAAAATTCCTATGCTTCATTTAACTAATAAAATTATGAAATCATTAGACTATGATAAGTTATGTACATATAATGTAATACCAAAGCAATCACTAAAAATATCTATGCAGAGAGGTATACTCAAAAACACTATGGATAAATCAAAATGGAATTCTATAAAATATTCAAGTAACCCACAGAAAGACAAAAAAAGAGGAAAATGAAAAACAGAAACCAAACAAAATAAAAAATAAAATAGCAGACTTAAACTCTAGCATATCAATAATAACATTAAACATAAATTGCCTAAATCCACCTTTTAAAAGATAGAGATTGGCACAGTGGACTTAAAAACATGACCAAACTATAAGTTGTCTAAAAGAAACTCACTGTGAATATAACAATATAGGTAAGTTGAAAGTAGGGAAAGAAAAAGGATATAACACAGCAATATTAATCAAAAGAAAGCAGGAGTGATAATTTAATATCAAATAAAATAGACTTCAGAGAAAAGAAAATTACCAGAGACAATGAAGGAAATTATATAATATAAAAGAGTAGGTCTCAAACAATAATCTAAGCTACTAATTCAAGAACCTAGAAAAAGAACAAACTAAATGTAAATTAGACAGAAGGAAATCTTAAAAATAAGAGCAGATGAATGAAAATGAAAAGCAGAAAGACAATAGAGAAAACCAGTGAAACAGAGAGCTATTTCTTGTAAAACTTCAATCAAATTGACAACCCTCAAATAATATTGACCAAAAAAAGAAAGACACAAATTACCATTATTAGAAATGACAGAAACAGAGTCTATTTTGGAGAATGTTCCATTTGCAGATGAGAAGAATGTTAAATTCTGTGGTCTTGGGATAGAATGCTTTATAAATGTCTATTAGGTCCATTTGGTCTAGAATCCAGTTTAAATCCAAAGTTTCTTTGTTGATCTGCCTCAATGATCTGTCTAGTACTGTCTGTGGTGCATTGAAGTCCCCCACTATTATTGTGTTATTGTCTCTTTTCTTAGGTCTAATAGTATGTGTTTTATGAATCTGGATGATCCAGTGTTAGATGCATCATATATATTTAAGATTGTTACATCTTCTTTTTGAACTGATCCCCTTATCATTATATAATGATCTTTTTTGCCTTTTTTTTTTTACTATTGTTGATTTAAAGTTTATTTTATCTGATATAAGTATAGCTACTCCTGCTTGCTTTTGGTTTCTGTTTGCATGAAATATCTTTTTCCATGTTTTTAGTTTGAGTATGTAAATATCTTTTTCTGTGAGGTGAGTTTCTTACAAGCAGCATACAATTGAATCTTTTTTTTTTTTTATCCATTCCACCAATCTGTATCTTTTAAGTGGAGCATTTATTTCATTTATATTAAAAGTTAGTAATGTTTATCATAGCACTTTTCACAATAGCTAAGACATGGAATCAACCTAAGTGTCCATGAATGAATGAATGGCTAAAGAAAATGAGACACACACACCATGGAATGCAACTCAGCCATAAAAGAGATTGAAATCATGTCTTTTGCAGCAACACGGATGAAGCTGGAGGCCATTATCATAAGTGGTATAATTCAGAAAGTCAAATACCACATGTTCTCACTTATAAATGGGAGCATAATGGGTACACATGGACATACAGAGCGGAATAATAGACACTGGAGACTCTAAATGGTGGAAGAGTAAAGGATGAAAAATTACCTATAGAGTACATACATTGTACACTATTAGGGTGATGGATACAATAATAGCCCAGATGTCACACAATATATCCACATAACAAAACTGCACTAGTACCTCCTAAATTTATAAAAACTTAAAAAAATATATAATCATAAAGAAGGAAAACTATGCTCCTTCCTTCCAAAATATCTGCCTAACAGTATAAAATGGGAAGCAAATTGGAAGCATTAAAAGAAGCAATAAACACACACAAAAAGTAATCTCAAAGGTTGTATTTTGCCACACATAAAATAAATTTTAAATAGAGGTAATTTTGTATAATGGAATAAATTATTAATATAAAAAGTAAATAATGGACCGTGCGCGGTGACTCACGCCTGTAATCCTAGCTCTCTGAGAGGCCGAGGCGGGCGGATAGTTTGAGCTCAGGAGTTCAAGACCAGCCTGAGCAAAAGCAAGACCCTGTCTCTACTAAAATTAGAAAGAAATTAATTGGACAACTAAAAATATATAGAAAAAATTAGCCGGGCATGGTGGCGCATGCCTGTAGTTCCGGCTACTCGGGAGGCTGAGGCAGGAGGATCGCTTGAGCCCAGGAGTCTGAGGTTGCTGTGAGCTAGGCTGACGCCACGGCACTCATTCTAGCCCGGGCAACACAGTGAGATTCTGTCTCAAAAAAAAAAAAAAAAAAAAGTAAATAATGTAACTAATCAACAGAAATTTACACAAAAAAATGTGTAAAAATAGAAAAATAATGGATTTCGGATTGTATGCACCTCCAAATTAAGAGGTCATTTGAGATAGTCACTGTTTAAGTAAACTCATGTGCTTTTTTTCCATTAAATTATGCAGCAATTTTAAATAAGAAAGATGAAAAATAAAGTAAAAATAAATTCAGTCTAATACACTTTGCATTTCTAAAATAGTGCCAAAATTTTCATACTTACAACATGTACCATGATGCGTGTGTATACAAAAAATGTATCCTACAGCCATGTCTGCATTTACTAGAACATGCTATTTCAACCCAGGTCATATTGTACCAGACCAGCCTCAAGACAAAGTCATTGCAAAATTAGATCAGAAAATGACTGACCAAATTTTGGTTTTGTTGAGATAGAGATAGAAATGATAGGGGGAGAGAAAAAGAGAGAGAGAGAGATGCTGTACAATTGATTTAAATGTTTTGGTTAAATTTTGTCATTTGTTGCAGACTGACCGCTTCACCAAGCATGTTCACATTTTAAATCAGACCTAGAGATGTTATACAGAGGGAAGATACTAATTGATTCATTGTTTGGTGAAGTGATTGAGTTGAGAATTAACTAGCCTGGTTAGTTCAATCAAAACAGTCATTCTGATTGTGTTGCATAGGAATGTCTTAATGTTTTTCGAATCATAGACATTGTGGATAATGTCATTAAGTTTTTTAAAGATAATAAATACTTCAGAAATTTAAAGTTTCTTTCTGACTGATCTTTAGCCACATCCTAGGATATGAAGAATAAAGAAGTGAGAAACATAAATGTGTTGTTAAGTCCAATTTTTCCTTCCTGAAGATTAACTTCTGTACTCCATCTTTATGTTCCATTCCAACTTCAACCACCCTTGTTCAGGTTTTCATCACCCACATCTAAATGTTGCTGCAACCTCCTGTCTGGTATCTCTGCCTCTAATCGATTTTTCCTCCACTCCATCTTAAAATACATTGTTTCTATTTTCACTCCCCAACTCAGGACTCCATCAAGATTCAGTGCTGTCAACTCCTCTAGCCCTTCACAATCTAATCCGCCTGTTAAGCCTTTTGTCCTGCAATTCACCCACACATGCACTTCACCCAAGCAAGCAAGTGTCCTCGCATGGCCCTGTGATTACCTAAATCTGCCCTCACGTCTGGGATTTTCCTGCCTGAAAATATTCCCTTACCAATCCCCCTAAATTCTCTTTCAGCCTTCCTCTAATTTCCATGCCACCCATACTTCGAGGCCCTGCTCAGGACCACCAACTGTGAGCAATCATTCTGACTTCCCAGCCCACAGTCCACGGTTGTTCCTGATTTTCTCTTATCCATCATTCATTCATCTATTCTACAAAAATATGTTCAGCACTTATTCATGTGTCAGTTACTTTTGCTCATTACAGTAATTCTTTCGCATCCCTGAGTTTTATTCTACGGTTATATATTTGGCAAACAAAATGTATCATGTCCTGTCTTCTTTTCCAGACTCCTCAGTACCCGGAAGTATAACTGGCATATCATCATCACCATTAACGTCACCAATAGCAAACATCAATCGAGATGCTTATACCTATAATCAGTACTCTTCTTGGAACTGAAAACTCAAAGATGTAAGACATGGCCCTGAAATCACAGATTAGGTGGGAAGGAAAGCGCCAAATGAATGCATGCCCTATGATGTTAGAGGGGTCTGGGGCAGGAGCAAGCACTGAGAGCGAGTGTGACAGAGGCCGTGGGACTCCTGTTTTTGTAGTGGATCCTGGAGTGATCCACCCAGATCACCTCTTCGGGGCTGATGCTCCTATTTTGAACTATTGGGAATATCAATATCAACTACTATACTGCTTGCTGGGGATTGCCTTCAGCTGCAGTGAACTGCAGCCCAGAGCCAGTGATTAGTTTACTCAGAGAAATAAAGGTCCAGGCTCCTTTGTTTCACTTTGAGTCAACTCTGAAGGGCCATCCAGTCTCAAGAGTTTCTGCTAAGATCAGCTGAGGCCTCACCTGCAACTGCACTGCTGCTCAGCTTCTCACCCTGCCCGGTACGGCTTGCACCTCCGCATAGCACTATTGCAGGATTAATTGAAACATGGAAGGCACTATTTCCTGTTCTCACGGAGGAGTGGTGGTATGTAAGATCAAAGAAGTTGTAATATTCATATTATAGAATTTGGAATATTTTTCTGAACATCCCATTGAAAATGACCTCTCCTTTTGATTATCTCTATTGAAAGTGACCTCTTATTTCTCTGGAATTCTATTGTTTGTGGTTTACATTACTCTTAGAAACATTCACATTATATTTTTTTATAGTTATAGGCCTTATTTTACAGTTATTGGCCTTAATTTGATGATCAGTAGGTAACATCTTTGAGGGCCAGAACAGTCCTAGACATCTTTATACTCTGCTCAGAGCTTAGATGCGTAAGTGCCACAGAGTAAATGCTGCACTGATGTGTGTTGACTATGCTGATATATGCTGAATAAACAGATGCTTTGTGCTGTCTGGCCCAGTAAGTTGTCAAGTGAAGGAGAGAAGATAATACATTCACCATGAGAACAGGCTACTCTGGAAGACATAGAGGAAGGGCAAACAAAGGGAACAGTGAATTGAAACACCCAACCTACCCAATAAAGGAATGTGGCTCTATGGATGTTAGATTTTACCAATACTAACAAGCAGTTAAATTACTCATCCTCATGAACGAGAGTAAGGAGTGGAGGGGGAAACTGGAAGTGCTGCTCCAGTACTGTTCATTCCTGGGAAGCATGGAAACACGTGGACCAGGAAGAGAGTTCCCCAGCAGAGCTTACGACATTTACCAACATTTCTTTCAGTCAAATCTGAAGTAAAGGCTTTTGCTGAGATGGAGGATGGGGTAGCAATGCTACCTACAGTAGGAAACGTGATAGGGAGTCAGCAAAAGAATCATGAGAAGTCGTAAAATTAGAAAGCATGACTCTGTACAGATTCAGTCAGAATGGTTTTGTAATTTTCAATAACAACATTCAACAGCCCAGCTGTGTGATGGGAGAAATACTACAGGAAGGATGATCCTGGGTGGAGAAATTCTTTTCCCTTAATTGATTCTTTTTGCATGTCCGCAGATTTAAATATATATGATAAAGTATCAACTAATTAGAAGTATTAACATATTGAATCCTCAGTCTTATCCTCCAATCAGACAGGTGGTGCAGCTTAATAGAACAAAAGCTCCATAGTCTAATAGTCCTAGGTTTGAATCCAGTCCCTACTGCAATTAGCAGTACATCCTTGGGAACATTATTTAATTGTACTCTATACTGTATATACAATAGTACATATCTTTTAAATTAATTGTGAGAATTAAGATAATGCACAAAGCATTTTAACACAGTGCTCATAAGTGCTGAGTAAATGTTAGATAATAAATGGGGATAAAAAGAACTTGGCACTCACAAGAATAAGCACTACTTGTTTTATAGCTTATGAGAATTAGATCAGAGGATCTACACAATTTATAATTAAATATAATTTTCTTCTTTATTGTTTGTTCCCCAAAAAGACTATAGATTCCATAAAGGCAGAGATCTTCTCTGTTTTGACCAATTATTGTCCAAATACAATGCCCAATACAAGGTAGGTATTAATTAACCAGTTAATTAATTAGAATGAGCATAGTATTAAGCCAGGATAGTGATCACAGAAATACTTTATTAGAAACTTAACTTTGTGATCACTCTACAAGTTATTAGACTGATTAAAAAATAAATACCATAAACAACAGATCAATTAAACCTTCCTCTGAATTTCAACAGTTAGATGCCATTCCATCCCCAAACAAAAGATAAGCTGCCATCTTGTTAGTTCCATTATCCATCTATCTGTTCAATGGCTTCTTCTTCCTGGGCCTGCAGACATTTTTTCTTCCACTGGCCAGAGCAAGGAAATGATAGCATTCACAGTGTGCATGTTGTGTTTGTGCATGTATGTTTTCTCATCACCACAACCTTTTCCATTGTCACCCAGAGCTTACCCCTCTTCCTGTTTACATTACCTACCATTACTCCTAATTAATATCCATAATCACATTTGATTTCCGTCTACAATTTGACATCTTTATTAAATACTTGAATCCTCCTATAACTTTCACAAAACAGTGTCATAGTAACATAGAAAGTGGTCATCTTTTACATTTGTTCTGAAATTGTGGCTGGAGTATGTAGACAAATATCTGTTTGGTTGAGTTATGATTTTTAAAACAAAACTCCCAAAAGTGGTTTTGTTGTCGTTGTTTTTAAGACAGGGTCTCTCTAAATGCAAATCAAAACCACAATGAGGTATCACCTAACCCCAGTGAGATTGGCCTCTATCAAAAAATCACAAAACAGCAAATGTTGGCGAGGATGTGGAGGGACAGGAACACTCTTACACTGCTGGTGGGACTGCAAATTAGTGCAACCTCTGTGGAAAAGAATTTGGAGATACCTCAGAGAGCTAAAAATAGAAATCCCATTCGATCCAGCAATAGCGCTATTAGGCATCTACCCAAAAGAGC
>CAUYSK010043330.1:0-26896 GCA_963575035.1 Avahi laniger
TCCCAGCTACTTGGGAGGCTGAGACAGTAGGATTGCTGGAGCCCAGGAGTTTGAGGTTGCTGTGAGCTAGGCTGATGCCACGGCACTCGCCCCAGGCAAGAGAGTGAGACTCTGTCTCAAAAAAAAAAAAAAAAAGAAACATCATGCTGGAAAAGTGAAGAATAGGGTGATTTAACAATTGGTTCCAAATAAATAATAGGATAATAGAGAGCGACCACCTTGTTGCCAACCCTGCTTAAAGATGAAAACTCATGAGAATTGCCCTTAGTTTCTTCATGTCTTAGATGGAACAAAACACAGTGCTGGACACACAGGGTGAACATCCTTCAACACCTCCCATCCGCCATGCCCCCCACACACAGGCACTGTGTGGTTTACCTGAGGCAGGTAAACAGAGCTGCACCATGCTGCTGTGGAGGTGAGCTTGCGGTGTTCTGGAAAGAGTCCACTAGTAACCATCAAAGAAGAGAAGCTGCACAGAAAAGGCAACATCTATCTGCGGCAAGTTTGATGGGTGAAGGGAGATTGCTCTAGTGAATAAAAGAAGGCAGGCCAGGGATTCTGGGCAAAGAGAATTGCATGTCCAGAGGTACTTGCTCAGCAAATATACTTCCCTGTGACCAGAGAGCAAGATTTGCGGCAAGAAATGGCATTTTAGAATCGAGTCCAGGCCATGTTAGCAAAGATCTTCCTTGTGCACCATGTTAAGAAGTTCAGATTTTTGTCTCTGAGGAAGTTGTAGAACGCTTGCAGTAAGGACTTTTATAGAGAAATGACATAATCCTATAAGCATTTTAATGTTTAAGATGTCACTCTGGGGGGGCAAGGGCAACACACGTAACCTAAACATCTGTACCCCCATATTATGCTGAAATAAAAAAAAAATGATGTCACTCTGGCAGCAGTATGGAGAATAGATTGGTAAGGAAGTAATACTGAATGCTGTTGCAATATTCCAAGCAAAAAAAAAAAAAAAATTAGGAACCGAATTAAGGTGTGAATGTAGGGATAGAGAGCAGGAAGCAGTCAGGCAGTGACAGGCAGTTAACACTGACAAAACTCGTGAATCACCTTGGTGAAGGGGAAAGAGGAAGGGAATCCCCTAGGATAAATCTGGGTTCTTGCCGTGAGTACTAGGTAGATGATGACACATTTTCCCAAAACAGGCAATACAGGAGAAAATATAGATTTTGAGGTTGGGGAGTGGCTACCAGAGGAGATAATCTACTTAGCTTTCTAGTTGCAGAGTTTATGGTACCTATAAGATGTCTAAAGGGAAAGCTGTATTTACTAGAATATAAGATCCATGAGGACAGGGACCTCGAGGTTTAGGTCAATGGATCCTCAGCAGGTTGCACAGTACCTGGCAGATGATAAATGCTCAGTAAATTCCATAAATGTGTTTCTGGACACATTTATGGGTCTGGACCTCAGCAATTATTCAATGCTTTTTGGTTTTGTTGCACAGAAAATCCTAGCATCTCCTTTGATGTCTACCAAGAATATATTACATCCAGAAATACAGAGATTCCAGTGCATGCCCAAAAGGGTGAGTTACAAAAATTTTACTAGGTTCCCCAATGGTCCTATTACTCTTTGTTAATACATATAAGCAGGGTAGGTTAATTTTTTGTTTACTGACAAAAGAACAAAACCTGCAGTAATAAATTTTTGAAGTAGGCAGAAAAAGAATTAAAGCCATTAGAGTGAGCCTCTAATATTGTTAATTAGACCTGTGGCTTTCAAGTTGCCATTGAGATGGTTAGGAGAGCCAAGAAGACTTGTTAAGGATAACTGTGAGCAATATGTACATCAAAAAACCCAAAAGAGATTTTTGCATTAGAATGAGAAGCAGTGAGAAGTACGTAGCTCAAGTAGAAATCTGGAAAAAACTTTAAGAAAAAAGAAAAATAAGACCTAATAAACAGCTCTGCTACTTGGAGAAGTTGGAACAAACCTTCCTTTCCAGGGAAGCTTGAATTACCTGTCTATCCCTTTAAGCATTTTCATGTACAAATCAAACACAGATGGTCCATTACGTTTATGGCCACACTGTCAATTACTCTAGATGGAGCATGCATTAATTATTGAAATATTTTCATAGTATACAAGTTTTTAGTGGCTACATTGCCACAGATAATTTCAACTTTCTGATTAGAAGCTGGTATAAACAATTTTATTTATGAGAATTAATCTCTTGAATGTAGTAAAATCTACAAATACAGTAGTGGATTTTTTTTTTTCATTTAACAAAGCCAAACTGGAAATCCTGGCCTCTATCCTTGAAAGTCAGCATTATGTTAGCATTGCATACAATACATAAACTCTGCCAAAATCTATTACAATTGCAGTAAATTTTGATTACTGGAGTTGTTTGTTATTTATGTCTAGAAGATAAAGATAATATTGGGAATAGCCCCTTTCTATTCAAAGTATAAATTACATCCATAAAATATCTTGTTTTGTAAACATTAAAAAAAAAAGACTAGGTTGAAGCTTCACATTGTTGCATATACTTTACTTCAAGTCAATAAATACTTTAGATCAGTGGTCCCCAACTTTCTTGGCACCAGGGGCCGGTTTCATGGAAGACAATTTTCCACAGACTGGGATGGTTTCACGGTGATTCAAGCACATTACATTTATTGTGCAGTGAAACCTCTGTACTAAGGATAATCTGTATTTGCAGACACTCTCCAGCCCTAGCATCACTGCCTCAGCTCCACCTCAGATCATCAGGCACTAGATTCTCATAAGGAGTGTGTAACCTAGATCCCTCACATGCACAGTTTACAGTAGGGTTCCTGCTCCTGTGAGAATCTAATGCCGCTGCTGATCTGACAGGAGACGGAGCTCAGGCAGTGATGCGAGCAATGGGGAGTGGCTGTAAATACAGATGAAGCTTTGCTAGCCTGCCCACTGCTCCCCTCCTGCTGTGCAGCCCTGTTGCTAACAGGCCACGGACTGGTACCAGTCTGAGGCCCGGGGGCTGGGACCTGCAGCTTTAGATGACGTGAAAGTCCACAAAAGGGTTTAGACTTTTAACTGTGCCCCTGGTTTTCTCTAGTCTGATACACAAAATGCTAGAGCCATTAATTGTTAATGAACAACAACAACAACAAAAACATTTTAGTGAACGATCACTTGCAGGGAGGGCACATGGAAAAAGATTTTGAGGGACTTTAGGGAAAAACACATATTTTTTGTCATTTTGGAAGAAAGCTATTTATTCAGCAAACATCAGCTGAGCACGTACTATGTGCCTGGAACTTTTCTAGGTACTTGTAGGATTTTGAGGGGGAAAAAAAATCTCTCTGCTCCTGTCAAGTACGGATTCTAGCAGAATCAATTGCCTCCTTTAATCCCCTTTGCACAGAGAAGGAAGCCAGAGCTTAGAGAGGTGAGCTAACTTACCTAAGATTATCCAGACAGAAAGAGGTGGAGCCAGAATAAGAGCCCGTACCATCCGGTTCCAGAGCTCCTGTTCTTAACCCACCACTGCCCGGTTGCCTTCGCCATTTCCAGCCTTCTTCTTGCTCAAAGTTCTATTAATCTAGGTCTTTGTGGATTCATATTTATATGCAGTCAGCTGGACTTTCTTCAGTAGATATCTTCATGTAGGTAGGATAACTTTTTAAAAAAAAAATTGTATCTGTATTTTTTTCTCTCTGAAATTCACCATAGGAATTTCAGCCAAGAACCTACAGTTACTGATTTATTTGATCTCATCAAAGTAGATAGAGAAGGTATTATCATATCCATTGACCGGATGAGAGCCCGAAGCTCAGAGATATAGAACAATTCTGTCCAAAACTTCTGGGCTGTTCTCTGCCAAATGTGACATGACCTCAGACAGGTCACCCGAGGTCTCTGACCCTTGCTCTTTCACCAAAATGAAAAAGTTTTTAAAACTATGAATGCTAAACAAACTTGGCATTAGCAGTGTGTCATAAATGTCTGTTAGAGGGGTCTCTAATAGGTAAGCATCACTCACTGGTAGGTGATTTTCACCTGATACAATGCTAAATTCCCATTCCTTTGCATAATTCTGGTTGAGGATCACATTTTTCCAGCCTTTGTTGCCCCCAAGGTATGTGGGAATTTCTCTCTTCTATGCTGTGCAAACCCATTGTGAACCCAAGCATGCAAACTCCAGTAAGGGAGTGCTGGTGAGGAGAAAGGCGTGAGTACCAGGAGCTAAGGTGTGCAAGAATAGAAAATGAATATGCAATAATGTACCAGGCAAAGCAGTTGTACAGAGGTAGAAGGAAATAATTTTATCTAGGACTGAGAAAGGGTCAACTAGTTACAACTAACTGTGAAAACTATAATGATATGATGACTGGTTATGTAGTGTCTAATGCTGTTATTCCTTATGGGACTGTGCAGCAGAATTACCTTGGATGCTTGGGAGAAAAACAGAATCTTGTCTTACTGAATTAGAAACTTCGGACACAGAGCACAGAAATCTGGTTTTTAGCAAGCTGTATCTGGGGCCCCTGATCTAAAACTTTGCTACTCAAAGTATGGTTCATAGGCCAGCAGTACCACATCATTTGGGAGCCTCTTAAGAATGCAGAAACTCAGACCCAAGCCCAGAACTACTGAATTAGAATCTAAATTTTAACTAGATCCCCATCTGATTTTCCCTGTACCTTGCAGTTTGAGGAGGACTTGATTATAGCATCCCTTTCCTGTTATACATTCACCTTACCAGAAAAAATAAGTCAGCATGACAAGAACTGTTCTCAGTGAACCCATAAAGGATCTAAGTGAGCTGTTTCTATTTCCAGCTTTCTTCTTAGTCTAATGTTCTAGATGTCCATCATCCTCTGATAAAGGATTACAAAATATCCAATTGAAAATTTCTCCTAAATTTTGTGGGAGCTCAACATCTAATTCACGAACCATCAAGTATTTCAGGTATTTCCAAAAGTCACTTTCAAAAAGTTTTTGAGAAGTTTTGAGGGGTTGAAGGTCACTGTCCAGAGTTACTACAATATATTATCGTGGTAAAAAACCTGGCTCTAAAAAAAGTGTTTTTGGAAGTTCCTCTTATAGGCTTTTGTTTAAATTCATCTCCTCAAGTGGAATCAGGGTGTTTTCTAAGTTTGCCCATCTCCGGGTCCTTGTTTGCAAGGACAATATGTGCTCTACTCCAGTTTTGGGGGAACCTCTCCAGTTGCCTTTCTGGGGTTAGGAAAGAAGGAATTGTCTTCCTCTAGTTCAACTCTTCCCACTCGATTAGGAGCAGTACAGCTAGTATAATGCTTGGATTTCAATGTCCACTCATTATTATAACATAAAAAGAAATTTTGAAGAAATAAAATCACTTCCAAATCTACCACCCTGACAAGTTCATGGTCCACACATTAAAAATTAACTTTACACATGGGCTTGCCTTTTAACTTTCCTTAAGATTTTATCAAAGCCTTTTTAAATGTCATTATAGATTTTAATGCCCACACAATATTTCAATATTGATATTTTATATGTACGTAATTAATCTACTTCTCTTGGACATATAGTTGGATTCCAATTATTCATTATTAGAAATAAATTCTGAAAGCTAATTTTAGAGATTCAACCCCAACGAGTGACAGTTATCTTTAAAGAAAACGAAAAGCTGATCCGTGGCCAGGATTGCATTGCTAACTTCCATTAGACTCCTCGTAAGTGTATGTCATTAGTCACAAGAGCAAACAGGCAGAAAAGCGGAGGGAAAACTGATTATTTTTATCTTAAAAAATCAGCTGAAAGTACATGTTCTACTACTAGACTCAAAAGTATCATTTTCATCTCTGAATTTGTATAAATAACATAGTTTAAATATGTTATTAATATATACAGGTTAACTTCATTGCACTCACAGGTCCTGAGTTACAAGCAATCCATGGGTTACATAGTAAGGCCATTTCCTGATTAGATGCCTGCACTAGAGTAGAGCTGAACAGAGAATTAACTGTAGCATAACATTTTAATACAGTTACAATTTGATTACAGTCTCACATTCTGCTTTAGAAAGTGGAATCAAAAACACATCCATCATTTAGAATCTGTTTACCCTTTATTTAGATTCTGCTCTGTTCAGCCATTTCACTTAGAACTAGCCCAACCTCTGACTTCTGTCTCCTCTACCCTGTTTTAATACCTGTTGCTGTCCCCCTAATAATGGTCACACTCATTTGGTGGAACATGAGAAAGACAGGAGAAGCCTCATGGAGTAGCCTGATTTGAAGGCAAGGATTCGTCTGGAGCTGAGGAAAGTGCATTCCACGCCATGGGAAGAGCAGAGAGGCACAAAAGTTGAGGGAAACATGGACCGTTTTCTTTTGCTAAGTAAAAGATATATAAAGGGCAAGGAGAAAATAAGTTTGTTTTGTTTTGTTTTGAGACAGGGTTTCACTCTGTCAGCAGGGCTAGAGAGAAGTGGTGTCATCATAGCTCACTGCAACCTCCAACTCCTGGGCTCTAGCAGTCCTCCTGCCTCAGCCTACCAAGTAGCTGGGACTACAGGTGTGCGCCACAATGCCTTGCTAATTTTTCTATGTTTTGTAGAGACAGGATCTCGCTCTTGCCCAGGCTGGTCTCAAACGCTGACCTCAAGCAATCCTCCCACCTTGGCTTCCCAAAGTGCTAGGATTACAGGAGTGAGCCACCGTGCAGGGCTGAAAATAAGTTTTAACAGACAAGTTGGGTAACAAATCATGGAGGACTTTGATTGGCAGGATAAAGAGTATGGGTAACAGGAAGCTATTTTAAGTAATAACCAGTCAAAAGCAGATTTGTGCTTCGTGAACATTTACCAGGGTAAAATGGATGGCAGAGAGAAGGAACCTGGCAGAGGGAAATGAATACGGCCCTACCAGAATGGTTCAAAGGTGGATCTGAATGAAGAGGTAGCGGTTAGAACTCAAAGGAGGATGTGGTGTAAGACACTGCAGAGAAGAACAGAAAGTCACTGCGGGAAGGGGGTGAGGAAAGTTGTTCTGGGTGAGTTGTTCTGAGGAGAATCCCCTTCCTGGGCCCTAAGTCCTACGAAAACACCACTTTGTTACGAGACTTTCTATCTCTGCTCCCAAGGCTGTCTTTGAAAATAAAAAAAATATGCAGTCCTCAGGTATAAAACTGCTGAAAAAATTGTTTGAATTTGGACACCAGTGCTATGACTGAAATGGAAATGTGTCACTGACTGTATCAATGCATTTTAAAAGGATGAATAGGTTTTGTTTTTTGACCAGATACTCCTCAGTTTCCAAATGTCTGGCCACCTCTGTGACCCCAAGCAACCAGTTCCTAAATATCTGTTTATGTTCCAGTGATTTGACTGCCTGGCCCCAGCTTGCCCTAGAAGAAGGAAAACCCAGTGGGAAAGGCATTGTGGATGTTTTCCACCTTCTTGGAAAAGCAGAGACAACTTATAAACAGAGAATGAGAGGTGTCTGGAGTGAATTGTAGGTCTGAGTAAAGTTGAGAAAAGTTGTATCAGAGATTATGGTAGGACTTACATTTAAAATTTAAATTGCTGGATAATTGGGCAATAACTAGCAAAACATAAAATATGCATACTTACGACCCGGCAGGTTCATTTTAAGTGCCCGTGCTAGAGAGATACTCATAGCATATGAGTATTCTGAGTATGATGCGTATCAGCATATGAGAAATACTGGAGTATATAAGGAAGTATGTACAAGGGTATTTATTAAAGTGCTGTTTATAATGGTAAATGGGTGGAAGGAACCTACCTGCACATTGTATGGGAATAACTCAGTGAGCACTGATCTAGCCATACCATGGGGAATTCTTGAAGCAGTTAGAAAGAATGAGGTGTACCTCTTTCTACCAGCAAGGCAAGAATTCCAGGATGCTAGTGAGTAAAAATACAACTACACATGATATGTACAACATGACACATGTTTTAGAGTTTGGATAGAAAAGGGATGGGAGTGGCAAGGTGCACATCTCTGATAATATAGGTCTCATCAAGGGAGGCGGTGGAGAAAGTAACAGGGTTGGAAGTAGTGACGAGGAGAACTTTAGTCTTACCCTCCAATGCTTTAATATTTACAAGGAGAGCACAAGTACATGGTGATTGTTTTATGTTTCTAAATTTGTTTGAAAATGTTAAATTTGTTGGTCCTATGGAATTGCTTTTTCCCTCATCAAATATCAGATTATAGACCAAAGATATCTTTCCTCCAAAATGATTGGTTCTTTTTTTAAAAAAAGTCAGTAAGGAGCTGGTTTAATCCGAGAGTTAAAGGTTGAATAACAATAGATAGGTAGGTAGGTAGGTAGGTAGGTAGATAGATAAACCAACCAAGTTATTTCCATGGCCAATCTCCATGAAAGCTGCCAATTTTCTGCAAGCTTACCACGGCCACTCTGTTCAATATAATCACGGGGACTGCACAACTTAAATAGTGTGGCAAAATAAATATCAAATGGCATGCTACCGAATTGCCAAGGCAGGAAAATCCTTGCATATGTCATATTTACAAGGAAGTGTGAAACATCAGGAGGCTGAGATGAGATCCATGAATGGAGCTGATTTAAAATCAGAACTAAATAATCTAGATTGAAATTTATTCACAGAAATATTTTTCCAGGTTTAGAAATCAGTGAAAGCAAATTATTTTCTGAACTAGAAACTATGTGTACCTTACCTTTATATCAGCTCCAATTTTAGAGGACAAGATAGAGGGAATGCAATTTTAATATAGTTTAGCAGATAATGATTATCAGCAAGATCTTTTGCTCCCTCAGGACTTTTTCACTTAAGAACTTGACGGTGTTTGGGGTAAAGTGCTGTAAGAGAGATTCTAACACATGACGGAAAAAAAATATTAACCACTATGTAGCCAAGAGCTGGATTAATCTTTCGTACAATTCAAAGGAGAATCAGAACATGAACCCTAAAAGACAGTTCAAATATTCTGAAAAATGCTAAAATAGCTCTACTTCTAACAAGGCACTTGGGTGGATTTCAATTATTTTAGTTACATTACCTGGATTCCTTAATTCAGAAGTTAAGGTTTAATGTGAATTATTTTATTTTTCATATATTTAAAAGTAATAACTACTGAAATGGTTTTTTAAAAAAATATTTCTTTGGGCCTAAAGTTGAACTCAGTCTGCATTGCTAAACATGTGAGAGTCACTCTGGGAAAAGGGTGTTTAATGAATAACTTCACAGTAAAAGGCCTTGAAAACTTCCTCTAAACATTAGACCCATGCTTTCTTTCTGAAATACATTAACAGCCTCCAGAAGGCTCATAGATGCTGGCAAGCCCGTTAGGCAGACTTTAGAAGTCCCTGACATTTCGTGCGCAGGGAAGGTGCCTGCGCGCTCTCCACCCCTCCCCCACCCCCTCGTCCCCCCCCTCCCCCACCCGGGCAGTGTTTGGAGATTGTGTTGACTGGAGTTCTGCTGGAGAGAAAGATTGATAAAGCAAAGCAATCGGAGTTATTTCCTATGCATGAAATTGATTAAATGCTTCACTAAATGGCTTATAAATTTGCTTCTCATATTTCTGTCACCCACTGAAAAGATTACAGAAACTCTGCATATAACCATGTTGTATACAATACCAAATTACAAAAGGTTGTAAAAACTAATGTTTTGTTTAAAGTTTTGAGCAGGACCATATGCCTTCAGTGACCTTGAGTAAGCTATTTTAATTCAAAACATTTCAAAGAATATAAAGGGGAGAAATATTCAGCTACATACCGAACCAGACGAGCGTTGGGCAGACCTCATCAGCCATCCTGAACGTCTGCTCTTTTCTGCCAGGGTGTGGAGTGAATCCTGTCACACAAACACCTTGTGTCTGGAAAGCTGGGAAGCACATGTGGTGTCAACAGGGATATATTTACAAAGGAGACAAAGCAGGGGGGCTTTAGGACCTCCCCAAGTTGAATCTGCTCTATTATTTTTAGTTCAGAGACACATCCTAAGAAGTTCTGAGTCTTGCATAGACTTGCAGGACTACGTAGAAAAGATGACAAACATTAGCACGGGTGGTGGGATTGTTTTATTTTGGGGTTTTTCATTTGTTTTTAATCTTTACACATCTTTCAAACATCAGTTAAGTTCTGTTCTTTCTTCCATGTGAGAATTTCTTCTAACTATTGTGTAACAGTTGGGAGGGATACGAGCATAGAAGCAACTCACAGGCAAGCAGGTGACCTGCAGATGTTGGGAAACTAACCCCTTTCTTTCCGTGGCCTTAGAAGTACCTGTACTGCCACAGGAAAAATGATATTCTTTCATAACATTTGTAAGACGTCCTGTCCCCAACAAGAATTAACATTTGGCATTAACACACAGTTCTAGCCATAACTTCAAGAGAAGAAATTTTAAAACAAGCCAATGTGCTTAAAATTATCCTACTGGCCTGACCTCTGTAAGTACCCATCTCCGACCTCTTATCACCTTCGGAAATAGCTAGTGTGGGGACAAAGATGGCTGCCACAGCCATGGCCATCTGGAACCCAGTGAGGTGGAAATGACCTGGGTAATACTGTCAATGAAGGGAACAGAAGTACTTTCCAACAACACTCAGAGTCTGTCGTACATCTGCTTTTGCATGCAATTCCTCGGAACATGTGAGGAGTCGCAATGGAATTATCCGTCATATATGAAAACATGTCATCTCACTAGTAAAACCCAGGTTTCTTTCTTTCTTTCCTTCTTTCTTTCTTTCTTTCTTTCTTTCTTTCTTTCTTTCTTTCTTCTTTCTTTCTTTTTCTTTTCTTTTTTTTTTTTTTTAATGAGTACCTGTTCTGGGAGATATGCCAACAATTCAGGGATGATTTAACCAAAACATCAACAGCTGGACAACTTTTAACTCTTTGGTGACGTTACATGAACCTTCTTGTTGGCATCAAGCCACCACATAATTAATCCTGATGCCAGACACAGAGGGTTTAACAAACTGTAATAAAGGAAAAGGTTTCTTACTATATACAGCACATAGAAGAATTAGCTTTTTTTTTTTTTTTTTTTTTTGAGACAAAGTCTCGCTCTGTTGCCCTGGCTGGAGTGAGTACCGTGGTGTCAGCCTAGCTCACAGCAACCTCACACTCCTGGGCTCAAGCAATCCTTCTGCCTCAGCCTCCCGAGTAGCTGGGACTACAGGCATGCGCCACCATGCCCAGCTAATTTTTTCTATATATTTTTAGCTGTCCAATTAATTTCTTTCTATTTTTGGTAGAGACGGGATCTCGCTCTTGCTCAGGTTGGTCTCGAACTCCTGAGCTCAAACAATCCGCCCGCCTCGGCTTCCCAGAGTGCTAGGATTACAGGCGTGAGCCACCACGCCCGGCCAAGAACTAGTTTTTACTCACAGACATTTGCCTTCTTAAAAGATATGAATTTATGTCTCTTGAAAGTTCATTCCTGAGAACACTAATTCTTCAAGATTATCCTTGATAAAAAGGGTTTTGGTGATCAAGTCCGCTGGGCATTGCCTCTCTTAGAGATTCATAGTGTATAGCAATTTGTTAGAGAGTTTGGAGAGCCCTGCTGCAAACAATCCTATTTAACTCAGTTTAACACACTGTTTCTCACTTGACCCCAGACACCTTTTTTTGTAATAATGCTTAGAACCATGGAATTGTTCTTTGAAACATACTCTGGGCAGCACTGATTTAAACCTACTGAGTGTCTGACAGACTGGTCCACCAAAGAGGTGAATGTTTAGCCAGGTCTGAGCTTCCACTTTAAGAGACTTGACCAAATAAAACAAGGCCCTAACCCCATTGCAAGAAAGCCTTTGCCATTCCTCTTCTGATGATATGCCAACCTTGGGCCATGCACACTCTCCTCTCCTAATGAAGGCATGTTGCATGTTCTGCAGCCATAAAAACACAAAAACAGTAGCCCTCACTAATCTATACAAAGGTCCCCAGATTTCACAAATGGCATTGAATGCCCAGATGAATATTAGATATATACCAAATAAAAGCTTCACATACATCAATTTTTTCTTATGGATTCTTTTTTTTTCTTTTAAAATTACTTACAAAGTCACCCTTTCTATTTTAAATAATCAACAAAAGCTAAGTTTATTCTTCCTATTCTATAATCAAAATCACTCATCCATCAAGATCATTCAGGAGAAAGTAGTAGTGTGCAAGTGAATGAGAGTGACATGATTATGGAGTTAATCTTGGATCTGCTCTAATTTAATTTTTTAAGTAAATCATTTGCAAACCTCAGCTCTTTAACTAGTATGAGTAACAAAGTACCCAAGAGGGGCTTCCAAGCTGATAGATGACAGAGCTGTGTTGCGACACCTCAGTGAGGACCTTTGCTCTGCAGCGGCGGTTCTCAAACTGTAGAGTGCATCGGAGTCACCGGGAGGCTATGTTAAAACACAGACGAGACGGGTGGGCCCAACGCCCAGGCAGTTTCTGTTTTAACAGATTTAGGAAGGGGCCTGAGAATTTGCATTTCTAATAAGCTCCCAGGGGATGCTGATGCTGCTGGTCTGGGGACATCACTTTGGGACTCATAGCTGTACTGCAGTTCCCTAACCTGCCTGATCAAGATTACCAGGAAACTTTGTGAAAAACACCAAGCGCCAACCCTGCCCCCATACTCCAGAGATGGAATGGCTAGGAAGGAAAGTCAGAAATCTGTATTTTGAATAACTCCCCAGGCAATTCAAATCACCCAGCCCTGGACTACTTCAGACACAGAAGAGGGGCCTGCCTTTTAGATCAGGGCTTCGGGTCTCAGACCCTCGCCTGCCTCTGAGCACAGGGTCTCCCCCTACTAGAGGGTTCTTCAAAGTGCAAGAAGACTGAAGACACGTGAATGCCTCATCCAATAACTTGTCCAGTAATTGGCATATTGATTGCTAATGTCATCATGTTTTAGTATATATAAACCCCTCACTCTATTACACAGCCCCCAACAGTCCAAAAAGTCATTGTTTATTCATTGCGACTCCCAAACTAGCCCTTGTCAGCTCCTGCTGGAGGGCTCGCTGATAAAAATCAGCAGATGATTGGACGCACACATTCTTAACATGACTGACCCATGACATCTCAGAGGGCAGCCGAGAGCCTGTCATTACAGTACAATACTTTTCTTTCTTCCCTCTTATCTAGCCCAGATGACTTTGAGATTTTTATTAACTCATTAATGACTGAAGATCTCATTAGAGCCAGTGGGAAGGGTTTTTTAACATTTTCTTTCTCTCTTTGTTTATAAGTGGGAGTGAGTGTACAGTTTGCTGTGGAGGGGATGGGCTCATTGAGGAAGCAGCTAAGACAAGTCAAATGGAGAGACTCTTGTACTTTATTAGAATGTGAAATCTGATTGACGGGTGCTGAGACTGAAAATCTGCAGACATAAATACCAAGTTGCTTCAGAAACATGTTGGGGAAGAACGGGGCAATTCGATACAGGAAATAGCAACCCGTAAAATCCAGCAATTTTTATTGTGTTGTGGACCCACTCTTTCCAATCCAACAGCTAAATAAAGAAAAAAAATTCACAGTATGGCTACTGAAACCACTAAATGTTTCTTAACCTACACATTCATTAAACCATATCTTGTGTCTGCGTGCCCTTAATTTTCACATCTGCTGAATTGCTTTTAAAAATCAAATGAGATCTTTTGAAGGCACTTAAATTACAACAACCTTATGTTTTTTTATATACTCTTGGGTTTCAGCCTTTTCATCTGGGTTGTGTGTCCAATTAATGGTATATCTCAAGGAAGCACTGATCATTTCAAAAACTTGAGAATATAAAAAGCAAGCAGACTATTTTCATTATAACTGATTGGATTGAGAATGAGCTACAGAGGAAATGTTCAATAATTATGATAACTTTTTTAGATGAGATCACAAAAAACGTCAGTCACATAAGGTGTTTCTCATTGCAACAAAGACTTTGAAGTCTGGTTACGGTTGATTCCTCTTTGGGGTTCACCCTCCGGCATGTCACAAGGCTACTCTCAGAGCAGGTTTACACTGATTTTATCAGCCCAGGATAATTCACTTGGCAAAGCAAATGTCTATTACTAGATGTATTTCATATGTTATTAAGTGTTTACTAAATTTTACTGTTGTCAAAACACATTGTAAATTAACACATCCTCATAATACATGGGAAACTATTCCTCAGGAGAGAAAATTTTTGTTTGAGAACCTAAAAAGATTTTTGCCCAAGGAAATTGATGTCAGTAAGCTACAACCAAGATTTAAATATGCTTTAAGTCAAGTTTTATTCTCAAATCACCTAATTACATCTTTCTTTCTATATTTATTTGCCTAGTGAAGAATTATATTCATTACATGTTATGTTAAATAGAATAATTAGTTAATATTTACAGATTAATTAAATACAAAAATTTTATCTAATTCAGTAATACTCGTACTGAATTTTCTTTTTCACTTCTCTGTACATGATGCTGAATACCCAGATGAAACCTTGGGGGAGAAAACAGTCAAAAACCCAGATGTTTTGAAAGATCCAGCTGTATGGTGTCAAGTAAATAAAACATCAAGAATTTTTACTTTTTTTTCCCCATTTTCATCCAGATGTTTGGTGTCATGTAGACACAGTGTTAATCTGTTCAGTCACAATCACAGTGTTCTTTAAAATCATTTGCCAATATTTGAACCCCCTTTTCGCAAAATTATCTCGAAAAATCTCACTAATTCATTCGTGGGTAAAACACAAGGATATTTTCTTCAGAAACAAAAATATAATGCCCAGTGGACTCATAAGGCAAGACCACGCAGAATGGTGCCCAAGTCTTTATGTTGAAAAACAATTTCAAATCTGCATTATTAAATGATAAAAGATAAATTCAACTTCAATGGCTGGAATGGTAACTTAATTTTAACTGACAGGCACGTGCTAAATTTTGATTCTAGGAAGTAGTTTCAGAGACTAACAGGCTCTCAAGCGTAAATGATGGTCATCTTTTCGATGGCCGCCTTTCCCAATGTGTTCACTTATTACTGAATCCTGAAACAGACTACTTGGCATTTTAAGAACAATTTCTGCTCTGTGACTTTGGGTGGATTAAAGCACTGGCCTTAAGGATCTAAAGTCTGCATGTGGAGCCCCAGCATTTTCTTGGTCTATATGACCTTGAGTCAATCACTTAACCTCTGAGCCTCAATTTTCTCTTCTTTAAAATGGAAATAATAATCCTGCTACTAGTGAACCTGAGGAACTGGTGAAAGAACTTGGGAAGGGCAAATGCTTTACACATATACAATTATCATTAATAAACAAAATGTTTTACCATTAGTTTTACATATTAGTTTTACCTCAATAGTATTACTATGTAAACGTGTCATTATTATTACTATGGAATCCAGGGATGCAGAGTAGAGATAGTCACACTAAAAAGACCTTTTTACTTATTTGTAAACTATTTACTGTTTACACATTATATACAGGAATGACTATCATCCCTGGATGTACAAAACAGTATCAGATTCTATTCCTTTGTGCTGCACCTCACCAAGCTGAGTCCGAGAAATAGTTTTAGCCCGACTTTTTTAATGCTAACTATATAGATTAATAGTAAAGCCCACTGATTGTGTCTCGGGTTACAATAGGATACTTCCGCGGATCTAGGACCCTGTTCTTTGCTGACTGGTGGATTTAACTTTGATGGACCCACACATCCTCCTCCCTCCTGAACAGTGGCAAAGACTTTGCATATAACAAATTGTGGCTGCCGAGCATTGAAACAGATCTCATGGTTTCTACTGTAGGAGATAGCTTTCACAAGTCGTTGCGTTATTTTGTTAGTTTTGTTTTTTTTGCTATTAGTAAAATGTACGTCCTAGGAAATTGTCATCAAAGAACAAGCTTTTGGCCAACATTCCACCCCAAAATATTAGAGGGTTTCTAAGTGAGAAGTCAACTCATGCACTTGCAAAATGCTAAGCACTGAAATATCTTTCAAACATTTTAGCCTTGCACATTTTTGTAATGGCTCCAAGATTTGGGGAAAAGACATCAAACTTTTGAGTTTTACGTTTAAGATAGTGAAAGATTCAGGAAGTACAAAAAAAGGGAATAAAATAAACGAAAGGAAGATAACCTAGTTAATTTTAAATTTAAAAACAAATCTCCAGTGTCAGATTGCGACAGTAAAAAGAAAAACAAAAACTCACACATTAGGAAATTTCTTTCAAAGGTTAGCCTAAGTCTTTTCTCAGTTATATGACTATAGAGAAGATGGAATAAATAATCAAGTTTTAGTTCTTCAACTTTGAAGTCACAAATCACTCATTAGCATGTTGCTATGTTTGAACACTTGCTTCGAAGAGCCTGAAATCAATACAAAAGGAAACAATAATAATAAAAAGAAAGATTTCTACCGTCATAATAGGGAAAGGTGTGTGAGCTGGAAGAAAGTACAGTACTCAACCCATGACAAGTCATGATAAATGGGTCGTTATAAAATTCATGTTTAGGCAGCACCAGGCCGGGGATAATGCCATTCGTCATGGCAACACTAGGCCGCTAATGAGCCCTCATTGCATATTCATGTCTGTGGCGTTTCTTCTCTCCCTCCCACCCTGAACTAGTGCCTGGAAATACCTCCACCTCATGCTAAAGCTCAGCTTAGGCCTTCTTCTTCTTCTTCTTCTTCTTCTTTTTTTTTTTTTTTTATTTGTTATGTTGCAGCAATTACACTGTAAAAGTGCTGCCCAAGATTGATTGCTCTGATCTGTAGTTCAATTGTAAATTAGAATACACATCCCCCCAGGGACACACGGCCCCTATTTGTGATTAAGAAAAAAGCCCCATAATAGACTAATAGCTAAAGTTCTCTCTCTTTTACTTTCAGGCAATTAGCTTGATGAAATGGCCTCTTTTTGTGTACCCTGGAAGTGTAAACCGATATCATAATGAAGTATATGATGTTTATTCTATTATTTTCACCTTGCTGGGTATGCAGGAATGCATAAGTAATGGCTGCTTTGTCTAGTAGGTTTACTGATTCACAAGTAAACTATTTCTTAAAGATGCAGTGTGTGCTTTCTGAGGCTTGAGTTAAGCAACCCCTAACTGTGGATTAACCTCCATGCAAATGACTCTCCACTAAAGAGGAGGAAAGCTAATGTCCCAGGTAGGGGGAGAGCATGATACTTATACTAAAAAGGCATCTAGCCACTGGGACTGCTCTGGGATGGATGAGGTGACAAGTACAAGTGCCAGCACAAGAATCAGTAAAGACACTGGGCGGGGCACTTTGAAAAAGTGTCCTGTGGTGACTTTGTGCCCAGCAAGCCTCCAGCTGACTACATTGTGTCCTTCATCTCCCCAATTAGTTGTGGAACACCAACTCAGTCTCTACTCTTGGGTGGCTGAAGCTTTTCCTACACAAATGTTAGATTGCCACTTTTTTAGAGGATTGAACTCCCTCCCCTCAAAAAAAAAAAAAGTCCTGTCTTTTCAAGATTCAAAACTTTACTCTTTTAAGTTGGCGAGAAAACATTCTTCAGCTTCCTACATGCACCAGCTGACGGAGGTTTTGACCAGAGAGTCAATGAATCCACTTATAGTTGGTGCGTTACCAAAGCCATTTGTGCTCTTTATATGTAATATTTTAATATGTATTTTCTTTTCATTCATGAAGATCTCAAAATTAAAGAGAAAAGAAAGTGTCCCAAATGGCAATATAGAAAAAAGAAAAAGAAATAGAAAAGGAGAAATAAAAATAGAAGAAACAAAGAAAACAAACAAAAATCTATCTTGGTCTAACATGGTTTATGGTGGGTTACTTAACAAGATGTTAATTACTGTTCCAATTCTACATTCCAGTTCCCTGCCACTCATCAATAACCTGGTTTGTTTTACCCACCAAATACTTCCTAGGCATGTGTTGTCTAAACAAATCCATCCTTGTCTTCTTTAATACAAATCATGTTTGAGTCTCTAGAAATAATAAGAAAATTATTTTTATAACCAAAGCATCTCAATATTTTTAAATACTGAATTTAATGTATATCATTAGATTTGTTATATTTTGAAATTCACGTTTGAGGTGGTCTTTTGTTGCATATAAAATATGCTTGCATTTCCCTAGTCTTGGTTAAATAAAACATTTGGGGGAAAGTTTGTTACTATATTCTGGAAAGTGATTTTAATGTTGCATACTTTTCGAAAATACTGCAAAATGAGCTACCAAAAAAATATTTCATGATAATTCACTTTATACTTTCTGTGATAAAAATCAAAAGTTTTTAGCAAACTTTATTTTGGGGGCTGACTTTCCTTTTAATTTTTAGAACATTGAACTGCCTCCTAAATTATAAACCTGCAACACAGTGAGTGTAAACGTTCATTACTTTTGGGAATTTTTGAATGTCTAGCCATATTGCCATTCTTAAAACATGCTACAGTCAACTCTCAAATGATATTGAGCTTGGGAAGGTCTTCTCCATTCACTAACATAGACTGTCACATTTTTTAAGAGCACACTTATTCTATAATAATAACGCCTCATATTTACAAAGAGCATTATAATGTTTGAAGTTTTTCATATAAATTACCTTATATAAATTATACTATGAGATAAATGGACCAAATAATTTTGTTAGCACCTCAAATTTAGAGGGGAAAAAATTGAGGCTCAGAGAGGTTATGCATGTGACTTGCAAAATAAATGCAAAGTTGAGCCTTGTCTCCAGGCCTTTAACTCCAAAATCCGAGCTCCTTCTGGGATGCAATGCTGCCTCTCCACTAGGTACTCACTCACCAGAAGCAGCAGCTCTCCAGAATCTCACAGCTTTTAACATAAACAAGTCTTGTTATCTTTATTTATACCTGGGCAAGATTAACAAATGAGTTTAAAGACACACACATGCGTGTGCACACATGCACATTTTGATAAAAACCTAGAAAGAAAGTAATGGAATTCACACTGCATTGTTACCTAACTACCTTAATTTAAGACAACTAAACTATGTTAAATAATAAACATATGCTTAGACTGGATACATGCCAGCGACAAAATGGAAGCAATTATCTAGATAATACAACTGTGAGGGGCAGGGGATGCCCACTCTTCTCACAGGCCATGGATCGAAGGTCCCAAGAGACACGGTTTGTATGTCCAGAGATTTGGTTTAGTTTTGCCCCTAAATAGCTCTGCAGGACTTTGCACATGCCATTGCCTCAGCCCACGCTCACACCGTGTCACAGATTCCCATCTGAGTAACTCAACCCTGACCACCCATCCAGACTCAGCTCAAAGACCACTTTTCCTCGGAGACCTTCCCTGACTTCTATCCCTTTATCCCTGTTCCAAATGCCTCTTTGATTTACTCTCCACCAGTGAGCCTCCTTCATCCCAGAAATGGCCTCTCCCTTCTTAAAGCCAGTGAAGAAGACAGGATTTGGATCTAGAGCTCCATAGATACAGATTCTTTCTAGGGTTTACTAGACCTGTCCACCAAGGTGCCTCACATACTCAAGACCACCTGTTAGGCAAGGAGCCTTGCTCAGAGCCCTAGGATTAGCAAAGCAGCTCTGAGCTGTTCTTTGCGAAGGAATGACCACTATTTCAACCAGGGATGGGCACCTGACCCAGGATTTAGCCCTTGTTGGAGTGGCCTTGAGATGACAACTACACTAAATAAAACATCCAAAGTAAAAGCCACTGGAGCAGACAAAATCATGTCAGCCATGAGTTCTTACGAGAAATTATTGCTACTGAAACTTGAGAAAGAAAAGACTCCAGGAATGAGCCCAAAATAGTGTATAAATCCTTTCAAATCTCAGATGTGGCATGATCTAAACTTAAAGGAGGAATATGAATATGTGTCATTATTTCTTTCATTTATTCATTCTTTCATTCATTAAACAAATACTTATTGAGCCTTGAGGAGATCAGCGAAAAAATAGACATCATTCCTGCCCTCATGGAACTTAGAGTTTAATGGGGGAGACCAATATTATATGATCACACCAGTGAATACATAGTTGCATACCATAATATGTACATGCATGAAGTGTAAGAAAGAATAAAGTGGGACTTACAGTGGAGACTTGATATAAACAAGTGTCTCAATATAGAAAGTCTCAGGATAGAAGCCTGAAGACGGAGGTTATGGATAAAGATGTAGAGAAGGGGAAAGTGCTTCCGGAAACAGCATGTGCAAAGGTGCAGGAGTGGAAAACAGCTTGGCAAGTTAAGGGAACATAAAAAAGGACCACTAAGATGCGAAGTAAAAAGAAATGTGGTGACCTGAGGCGAGGACACAGGTGGGCCGGGCCACGTCATGTAGGGCCTTGAAGACCACACCCCTAGGCAGGAATTGTGGATGCTACTGTAAGTCCAGTGAAAAGGAACGGAAGGGCCCTACGCAGGAGAGGCAAGGGAGGAGATCTGCAAGAGTTTAGAGGGTGATAGTGTTGTTCCCTTCGGAATAAGAAACCTTCAATTTGCTGGGGAAGGAACATACAACAGTCATATTTTTCCAACACCAGATACCTACCATCCATGCTCTAGGAAACCACCTCCCCTCTACTGCTGGAGAGCAGAGGCCTCTACATCCCACGTCCTGTGTGAGCCCCACGCTAGGCCTGCCAGCACTGAGTGGGGAAGATCTGCTACCTGGTATGATATCAAAGAGCTTTTGAGTCAGTTCTGAGAAACAATGACTGCCCTTGGGAGAGCAAATCACCTGCCAAAACGCTATAGCAGAATGAGCAGAGGCTTGACAAGATCTGTATGAAATGGAGTAGCAGCTTGGTCCATAAACAGTCCTTCCTAATAATTGAGATGCTGCCCTTGGCCACATAACCTGCTTCTCAGTCACTTTCTTATGCCCCCTCATCTAGTTAAGGCCTAATCCACTCTGAACCACAGCCCCCATTACAATGCTTTGTTGTCATTACTTGTCAATGGTCTTGCCTCCTGCACTCGAAAGTGACCTCCACAGAACAGGAAAAGCATGCACCTTATTCGCCACCTTATCCCTGATGCCTGGTACAGTGCCAGACACTTGTAGAAGTTTAGGAATATTGGCTTATTTCATTTGGGCTATGGTGTGCAACGCTCTGGGTTATAATTATTAATTTGTTTCTATCTGCTGTGAGTTCTTTAAGAGTAGAATCTATGTCTCCATCTTTGTATCTTCCATTTTATCAAAGAGGGTGGTTCATAGTTGGCACTTGATATAGGATTAATTAATTTATTAGTGAATTGATGTATGGCTAAAGCAATTATGTATAAAAGACCTTCATTAATGCAACCAACTCTACCTCTCCTTTAGTCCAACACAAGATGCACACAACCACATCATCTGAGAATCTTGCATACCATTAATATTCATCAATAAGAGATGCTCTCTTAATATGGGTGTTTTATAAATTTCCACATACTAATATACAACCCAGAAAAGGGTGCATAAAAAAGTTCAAATAAAGCCTCTAACTGAGTTAAAAATACTGAATCGATTTTCTAATTTTGACAGTGTACTCTGGTTCAGATGCTATCTTCAGGAGAAATTAAGAATACAAGAGATCTCTCTGAATTATTTTTACAACTTCGTGTGAGTCAGACTATTTCATAATAAAATGTGATAATTTTTAAACACACACTTTTTTTAAATTTTATATTTTTATATATTTTTATTTGTGTATATGTTCCTAGGGTACCTAAAAATAGTAATAATTACGTGATATTACCATGTATTACATTAGCATACGGGAAAGGTAGTGCCCTAGTTCTGGGTGCCATTCTTTCTGTCTGGCCAGGTTGGCATTTAAAATATGCTAGGAGAGGAGAGAGATGCATTACTTTTGCCTGATTCAAGCACATTCTCCAAATGATGTTTTCATAAACAAAGTGCCAACTGCTATGATCTTACCTTCTCTTTTCCGTTTATCTTAATTCAGGTCAATATTAAGCATTTCTGCTCTCTTCTGCAGACTCTAGGTTTTGGAAGAGAGGAAGTGATTATAAGCTACAGGGAACTGTTAGTGAAGAATTCCCAAGTCAGAGTGCCTTTAAACTTCTTTCTACCTAGTGTTGTCTTTTAACAATATAATGCCAATTTTAGAGGGAGAGGTTTTCAATATATAAGGTTGGTGTGTACACTCCAGTCGTATGACTGGAGTTTTTAAATTACGTGTTCAAGAGCCCACTGTTGGTTACATGGATAACAATGTGGGTCATCACATCAAATATGTGAAGCATAGTAGGCAATTTTTCTACTATCTGAGAGATCTGAAAACCACCACCAAGAAATCCATATACACGCAGATTAAGGTCAAATTTCAATGTATCTTAAACTACTTAAATACGTAGGTTCAGAAAAGACTGTTAGCATAAAGAGCTGCAATTTCCAATACTATTCAATTAATACGTTTCCTATAGGCAATAAAATGAAAATCATGAAAAAGCCTGTAGGTATCATAAACATAAAGTCAGATTCAAAGGTGAATGACATTCTCCCATATTCTTCCTTCCTTTTCTGGAAACTGCAAACTCTGTAGTGGGTACATCTAAGAAGTACACCTGCTTAGAAATCCTTGCAGTTTTGTGATAACCTACGTAAATTAAGTTTAGCTCAAGGTATGGCATGGTAGCTTCATCTTAGAGACCCACCGGCTTGTCCAGAAGAGTCCGAAGGACACAGTATGACAACCGGGAAAGGGTGCCTCTCTGCTTGCTGGACAGTCTCATCAGAGAAGGGCATACGTCTTGACTTCTTCAGGATGGCATCCATAAGCTGTAAAGACAGAGTTTTACTTAGTAAAGGACAAGGAGAATAAATGCAAGAATGCTCTTAATATTTGGCATATTGATTCATGAATCAAAGAAGAAAAAACTATAATTACCTCTGGTTCTATTGAACCGAGAGATTTCTTCAATACAATCTTTTGTGCGGCAGGAATAAAGCTTTATTCCAAAGAAATCCACTTTAAAATATCCCAAAAGAAATAAAATACCTTCAAGATCCTGTAGCCCTTTAAATGCTTGCTACGGGCCAAATCTTGCAATTAGAATCAGTCACTTTAAGTGCTGAAGTTATATAATGCTAATAGATCACATTATAATGTGAGCAGTTTTTAAAAGTCATATTTAATTTTCCATTATTACTGTACTGAATGCTGCTTGTGTCTGTCCATTCTGTTTCAGAATCTTAAGTCCAGAAAAAGTAGAGACTGCTGCTTGCTGAGGCATCGCCTATTTCTGGCTTTAATTCTCAGAGACCTAAGTTAGAACTCTAAAATAGACCATATTTCAACTTTCTTCCTGAATGTGTTTATTTTTATTTCCAAACCAAAGGATGAGGGCTCCTCTTTGTTTCATAATTATTTTATTTCAAAAAAATACAAATTGAAGCGAAAGCTGCTTTGGGGTGTGTGTGTGTGTGTGTGTGTGTGTCTGAATGTGTGTGTGCACGGGCACACTCGTGTGTGGTTTTCTTTAAGAAAATTAAATGAACCAGAAAATAAGCCCTTAGCAGTAACCTAAGAAATAAAACAAAATCATTTACAACACATGGGATTGTTGCAGGATATGTCAAGATTAGATGGTTTAAGGGAGCTATCCTGAATGTGGAAGCAATTATAATGAAATTCATGACTCATTAGCAAACATTCCATATTGTGTTTCTCATTTCTGGGTCAATGTTACTAGGAAATATAGACTTAAGATTTAGATGTCTCATTGACGTCGGTGCTAGCTTATAGATAGTTGGACCATACAATGACATAAAGCAAAGACTCCAGGGTTTTGAAGTTCTTCATTTGTCAGATGTAGGTAATTTGGGCCTCAGGTACGTATGAACATAGTAACTTCAATTATGTATTGGCAAGAATTAAGTTAGTGATAGAAGGGTTGTCTACAAATGTAAAGTAAGAATTACATGGTGCAAATATGTACTGTTGGATGTTGGTGGCGATTTTGCCTGCACACTGCTTGGTATGCAAAATGGCTGGTGAACTCGAGTACCCACCACTGTACGTAATGGGAACCAGATGTCTCACAGAGAGGGAAAAATATTTCATAGCAATAAATGTGACATTGACTCTTAAAGGGTTTTCTGTTTTTAAACAACTTCCTGGTCTTACTTTTCCTCATATTTTGAAAGTGGTTTAAAGTAGATTGTGTAAGGAAATTATTTTCATATTTTAAAAGAAAAAGTATTTAACTTGCCACTAACTTCTAAAATGCATACATAAGGAGAAATGATCTGAAAAAGATAATTTTGGAATTCGTTCATTTACTAAAGCACTGTGCTCAGCAATGCAAAAAAATATATATATTAAGGCAAATAAAGCATAATTCCTCCTGCCCTTAAGGAACTCAAAATACACGAGATGAGATAAGATGCTCACAGCAGGATGGGGTCACAGCGCAGGGAGCCCTGGGAAAGAGACACAAAGTGCACTGAGAATTGCAGGGGGGAGAGTAAAGGCCGTGGCTGGCAGGCTCCGGGAAGGAGGATCCCACAGATTCACCAAGCTTACGTCTCCCACGCCCACCCCGTCCTCTGCACGGCGCCAAGGCTGCCTTGGTGAAGGCCGCCTGCTCTGTGGCCGCTGCAGCGGCTCCAGCAGCTTTGCTCTCTCAATCTCTCTGCACTCACTCCCCGTGGAACCCCAGCTAGCTTTGCCGCTGGCGCAGTGGTTCTGAAACACTGGTCCATCTGGAAAGTGGGGCACCCAGAAGATTAAGTCACAAGCTCTGCAGTTAGCCCTGGGGTCCCCTTCCCACTTAGCCAGTTTCTGGTTGTGACCTTGTGGAAGCCTCTTAACTATTTTACCTCTACCTGTGTATTCCCACCTGTAAGAGTACATGTCTCATGTGTTTGGAGTACAGTTTTAGTGAGGGGTGGCACACGATGCCAGCATGGAGTCAGGGCATTGTCAGAAACTCTTCCAGCTATTAGAGTATCAATCATCTGATCTAGTTTTTATGGGACAAATCTGAAGTCCTCATTTTGGCATGCCGGGCTGCCATGAGCTGGCGCTTGCAAACTTCTCCAGTTCTCTCTCTCGATTTCTTCCCTTGAATACGCTACTCCCTTACCATCCTTGTTGGCTTGTCATTGTCCCAGCAGGCCTCCTGTGTTCTAGCCCCACACCTTTGCATGTGCTGTTCTGCCTAAGGTGCTCCACCCTCCACCTGTCTACATAGCAAATTCCTGCTTACCCTGCAGCTCTCCCCTTTCTGAGCCTTTCCTGATATACTGGGACTCTTTCCACTAGGCCATGTCCTAAACTCACACGGCCCACACAGGTAGCATAAATAAATGAAGCAGTACAGGTTAATACATTAGGGAGTGGTGGAGACTGTGGTAAAAAAGGAGAAATTGTGCCCTGGCTAAATGGTCAGCCGTTCGTCACTGTTGCCGTGGTGGAATGAGGGCTCAGCATAGCCAATCCTTCCATTTTTTTTAAATAAGACAGCAATCTGTATTTTTTCATGAAATTTCCAGTTGTTCATTGTGGACAATTAAAAAAAAATTTTTAAATGCTATAACTTTAGACCAAATAAAAACCCCTGGAGGCCAAATGGCTAACTGCTTGCAGACCTCAGCTCTTGGGACACCTTATTCTGGGATTTCCTTACAGGTGCACACACCATTCTGGAAAACTTAACTTTCCCCTCTAAATGTTTGCACATCTATTTCCCCAGAAGACTATGCTCCTTGAGGACAAGGAACATGTATGGTTATCTTTGTCCTCCCAAAGTGCCCGGCACAGTGGGTGGCTCAAAGAAGCATCTCACTAAATTTCATATCAGTATTTTCCTGGGCCTTGAAGCCAAGGAAGGGTCTGCAGATGGGAGGTCATTCCAGGCAGGTCAAAAGATACAGATGTTCATATTCCAAATGTCCCTATTTCTAGAGAGAGGAAAGATATTGCAGTATTGTAAACCTTATTCAATATCTGACATCCTTAGAACCATCTGGAACTCTTCCTACAACTGCTGCAAAAGTCCACTCCATGGTGAGCAACACTGAAGTCAGCTCTCAAAATATAAACCTAATCTATAAATCTCGTCTGTATATAAACTTAATCGATACCTGACATGTAAGCAAATATCTAAATGAATTAATTAAATTCACCTGAAAGAGCCCCAACTCACATGTCAGATGTGGCAACGTTTTAATTTTGTTGGAAGGTGAACATAGACCACATCCTGGACACAGAAAGAAACATGTCTCTAAATCTGTGGTCAAGAAGAAGACAGTAAAGACTGGGAGTGGCGGACAACTTAGAAGAGTCAGAGACAGCAATGACAATTCATGTTTAAAAACATTTTTAATGCCCATAATCATTGAGCCAATAATCCAACTTCTGGGCATTTATTCCAAAGAATAGTCATGTACAAATACTTGACTACAAGGATGTTCATTGCAGTTCTAACGTTCAAATGCAGCGGTGCTGTTATATGAGCAATAACAAGCACTGGTTTTGTGATTATTAATAATAACAGGTGAAATTTACTGAATCCTGATTTATGTGACAAATAATGTACTGGGAAATTTAAGATTCATTATATTATTTAAGCTTATCATTGTGCCCATTTTACAGATGAGGGAACTGAGGCATAGGATGTTTAAATAATTTGCCCAAATCATATAACAAACAAGCGTCAGGGTGGGCATTTGAACTCAATACTACTTAATACCAGAGCTCAAGCTTCTCCCATAAATTGCGCTTCTCCCATAAATATCAGAATATACACAGTAGTCACTGTGCACCCATCAAAATTATAATCTAGGAGAATATATAGTGATATAGAAAAAAGTATGATGAATTATTCAGTGAAAAAAACATGTTATTAACAAGTGTCGTCTTGCACAGATATTGTCAGAAGGAAACATCAGAATCCCATAGACACTGCTCCATTAGAGACAGACAGGAGGTAAGGAG
>CAUYSK010043331.1:0-36552 GCA_963575035.1 Avahi laniger
AGTCCCAGCTACTTGGGAGGCTGAGGCAGGAGGATCGCTTGAGCCCAGGAGTGTGAGGTTGCTGTGAGCTAGGCTGATGCCACGGCACTCACTCTAGCCCAGGCAAAAGAGTGAGACTCTGTCTCAAAAAAAAAAAAAAAAGAAAAAAAGATGAAGGCCTGGGGCCCACTCTTTTCCTTCTTCCCAGGTGGGGCAATTGCACCAAGGCAAAGCATCCATTTTCGTCCCTGGGAGACCTGGAATCCCTTGCTAACTACCTAACAAGGCAAAACAGCCTCCCCATGGAGACTGGCAGCCAATGTTCATTACATAACACTCCTCCTGGCAGTGTGCCCATGAACTCGGATGCCTGAGCAGTCACGAGTACTACACAACAGATGCAGCTTTCAGGCCAGAACTCTCAAGTGCTTTCCCCTTCTCTGGCCCCTTAGTTGCTGCTGTGTCTGCCTGACCATCAGGGAGTAGCCAGTATGTGTATGTATATGTAATGCAGGAGGAGCCAGCAAGTCAGATGTGGCTTCTGGGGCTGGTCGACATGGTGGCAGGACCAGACAAGGCCCCCAGTAGGACCACAGGGCCCCATGTCCTCCATTAATTCTTCTCTGTGTGGTTTCTGCTCAGAACAGTTTTAGGGGCAAATTCTAGCTTCTCCTTAAGGATAACCACCTTTGTGTGATCCTTCCTACCAGTTTGTCCAGCTTCTGATCCCCCTAGAGCTCTGAGATGCTCTTTTCCTCCTCCACAGGCTGGGGATCCTTTCTCCTGATGAAGCATTCCTGGTGGTAGCCCACAGCCCTGACTACAGAGGGCACAGGAATGTGACATAGGGAGCATAAGTATGCACCATAGGCCAAAGCACAGGCCACATGGCATCTGTGGCCACGCCCACACTCCTTGGTCTAGCCCCTGCTCACGCATGCAATTTTAGACTGCATTAGTAAAGAAAAGAAATTAAGAAAGAAAAATGTTCTGGGCCAAAACTACATATGCCATTGGGAAATTTAGCATTTGACAAAGCTATCGTTTTGCATTTATTTTTGGTTTTTAAGCATTACTAAATAGAATGAAGTAAAAAGTTGCATTGCTCTCCTATGGCAAAGACACACATATTTAAACAGAATGACAAAATGCAATGCAAACTTCAAGGTGAACTTTGGAATTACAGGGTATGCAGGAATTTGCCAGGAATTGATGTGCTAAGCTAGTTAGTATTCCCAGCCCAATCTCTACATAAACAATGTTACCTCTTGTCTTGTGATTCTGGAATTGTTTAATTGAAAATGTGTGGGCTTTCTCAGAGCACAAGAAATAAAGGAGCCAGTGACCTATAGAATGCATTATCATTTTCCTCTTGAAAATGTCAAGCAAATGAATCAGCCCAAAGTGAAAAATATACCAACAACCCATCTTTTTTGAGGTCAGAAATAGGTAAAAATATAATAAGCCCTAGAATGTATTTAGGGCGCCATAAATAAGACATCCTAAAGCTTCCAGCATGCCTAGGCATGGCAATATTTGGGGCTTGTGCTAGCAATTTATGTCAAGCAAAAAATTAACATTGGACAATAAATTTCTCTCAGACATAATTATGTAACTGCACTCACTGTGTAACTTGCATTTCTTAAGTGACTATTGGTTTGACAATGATAATTTAATCAGAAAAATCCACTAGAAATAAATGCATAATAACTGAGAAATGAGATTATTAATGTTTTAAGGAAGATAGGATATAGGTAAAATTACTGTTGAGCACGTTAGTAGGCCTCATCGAATGTTCTTTTTTTTACCTTGTTGTTCCCAGGTATAGGTAGTAATGAATGTACTAACCATGTCAATTTTCACTGACCTGGCTTAAATTTCACAATGCAAGAGCTTTGTCTGGCTAAGATAGAGATGCAGCTACACAGAAAAATCCAGGAGTTTCATCTGACAGTAGAAACGGCATAATCTGCTTGTCTTTCTCTTGTTGATAAGAGACTTTAAAGAAGGTTTCAGAAGAGCCAAATAAGAGAAACAAAATCCTCTTATGACTGCAGACACATCTTTGTTCAATTTTGTGATGAATGGTATACTTGTACATGGCTGTTTCTCAGAAATGTATTAATATTAGATGCTGATAATCAGTAGAAATTCTGTGTATTCTGTATCCTAGTATCTCTTTTCTAATTCTTATTCAATTTAATAGCAGATAAAATTGGTCTATCTTTTTCTTCAAATTTTTAGTTCAGCCGGATTCATTTTTTTTTAGCAGTAGCTCAAGTCCCACAATATAAAAATAAGTAAGAGTTTGTATTTTTCTGTTAATTTATTTTTATATTTCAGTGTCTGGATAGGAAAATGTGTATGGTCTCTAGGCCATACAGCCTTAGGTCTGACTATTCATGAAGAACTAGAAGTAGGAATAGAAGATTATTATTGGGAGGGAGAAGCCAACTGGGAGATGTCAGTGGGAGGTGAGGGAGTAGATTGAGTTAATTGCTTAGGTAAGGTGGCAGGGAGGCAGAGGGAACCTGAAAGTCAAAAGGGATGAATCTATGATTCAGGTCCTCATGGAAACAAGGTGAATCCACAGTAAAAGTGAAAACATCCAAGTGAGTCAAATGCAAAGGAGGCATCTGAAGCTACCACATGGCAAGGATATGTACAAAGAGATTTGTGAGGGATGTTGTGCTATAAATCTAGTTGGTAGTTCTTTTCAGTTCTTTGCTCCACAAACAGATATTTTCGTACCTGCAGGGCTTTAGAGATATCCCTTGTTTTCTTGACATCCCTAGTTAAGCAATTGGGACTCCAGGTCCACACTTCCAAATTCTTCGTCTATCTGTTCCTGGATGACTTAGGTTCCTTCTTTGCTTTTCTGTGTCACAGGTGTGATCTATATGGCCACTTGGATGGTTTCTTAACATCAGCTACTTCAGAACTTATTTTCTTGATCTTGCTGCTCGTGATGGTTAATTTTAGGTGTCAACTTGACTGGATTCAGGATGCCTAGATGGCTGGTGAAGCATTGTTTCTGGGTGTGTCTGTGTGGGTGTTTCCAGAGGAGATTGACATGTGAGTCAGTGAACTGAAAGAGGAAGACCTGTTCTCAGTGTGGGCTGGCACCATCCAATTGGTTGGGGCCCAGCTGGAACAAACCCAGCAGAGAAAGGGGGATTTTCTCTTTGTTTTCTCTCTCCTTTCCAGAGCAGGACACTTTCTCTCCTCCTGCCTTTAGAAATAAAACTCTAGGTTCCTTGGCTTTTGAACTCTGGGACTTGCACCAGTGGCCTCCTGGGAGGCTCTCAGGCCTGACTGGGGCTGCACTATAGGCTTCCCTGGTTCTGAAAGCTTCAGATTTTGACAGATCCGTTGTTACCATTGTTGAGCCAGAGCTGCTGGCTTCTCTGGTTTTATAGCTTGCAGCTAGCCTGTTGAAACTATTCTCTCTCTGTGATCGTGTGAGCCAGTTCTCCCTAATAAATCCCTTTCCATATATCCTACCGGTTCTGTTTCTCTGGAGAACCCTGACAAATACACTACTTTTATCTGTTCCTTTGGCCACACTCTAGCTACTACATCTCATCTCTGCCCTTTATGAGATAGGAGAGGGTTGTACCCCAGCCTCTGATGGTAACTATACTAATCACTAGGTTTTTCAAGGATTACCGGCTCTTAGATTTCAATGCCTTTTTTTTTTTTTTTTTTTTACAATTTTTTGACCTATATTATTTTTAAATTTCTGTTTGTTTATTTATTTATTTATTTTTAGTGATGGGGTGTCATTATGTTGCCTAGGCTGGTCTTGAACCCCTGGGCTCAAGTGATCCTCTTGCCTCAGCCTCCCAAAGTGCTGGGATTACAGGCATGTAGCACTGTGCCTGGCAAAGACCTGTGTTCTTACATATAGATTTTAGAGATAGTTTAGTAAGTTAAAGAAAAGTCCTATGTAATTTTCATAGAAATTATCTGGACTAAAACTAGGGTGAGTCAAGTGAGATGAATGAGACATTTGTCTCAGGTGAAAAATATAAAGAGTTGCTAAAAATATTCAGCAATAAGGATAAATCATATTTTAATGCAATATTTTAAAAATAAAAAATCAATACAAAAAGTCTGAATAACAAAATATCAACAATTTCGATGAAGGCAAGATCAGTCACAGCACTGTGCTAAACCACAATGGAGGGAGAAGTGAAATGGAAAATCAGGACTCACTGTCTTTCATTCTTTGTTGAAAATGTTTACATTTTGGTAATCACTGATTTTTTGCATTAATTTTGATTATGAAAAATATTACATTAAATATTATTTATCTTGACTATTGAGTTTTTTGGTGGATTTTAAAAATTCTACACCCTTCTCAAAAAACAAAGCAAAACAAATAAATAAAAATTCTGCCCTCTAACCAAGGCCTCACTTGCCTCACTCCCCTCCCCCTAGTGCTGACTCTGGAAAGCACAATACACATATAGGTTTTCTTAAGAAAAAATTAATATCTTTTGTGATTTTGAGTTTCTTAATTATGAATATGGTATTTATTCAGATCTTTTATATCCTATAATATTTTATAATTTTTCCCTGAAGTTCTTGCATACTTTATAAAATTATTTCTACTACCTTATGATATTTCTTGCTTTTTTGAGCAGGTTTTATTTTTTGTTATATTTATAAAAGGTTATTTATGCAGCTTATTTCTATATCCATGCATCTCTTTCTTCTTTCATTCAATAAAAAATATTGATACCTCTTGTGTGTCAGACATTGTTCTAAGTACCTTGATATAGCAGTAAAGAAAACTAATGAGAGAAGACCAAAATAATCAAATAAGTCAATAAAAAGAAAAAATCAAGCAATAAAAAGCATTATGTGAAGGCTAAAACAGGGTGGACTGACAGAAAATGACTAGGGGTGTGGCTAAAATTGGGCTGTTTGAGTAAGTTACGTATAAGTTGAGACTAGAATGTCAAGAAAGATGTATATAACTGAAAGTCTAAGAAACATGAAATGAGCTCCAGAGGATATCTAAGTAATATCAGGATGGAATTTAGATATCTTGACCCTTTACTTCCTTAAGTTTACTTCCTTCTCTAGAAACTGAAACTGCTTTCTTTTTCTGTTTTCCCCTCGTTTTACTTATTCATTAATTTATTCACTAAATCAGAAATATTTGTTGACAGTTTACTGTGTACTCTTCCCATTTTTAGCCCTAAAATATCTTTGAAAATTAATGATATACTAGCAATGAAAAATTGGAAATTAAAATTTAATAAGTATCACTACAAGAAAATGAAATACGTATATATAAATCTTACAAAATATGTTCAAGATCTGTATGCTTAGAACAAGAAAATACTGATGAAAGAAAGCAAAGAAGACCTAAATAAATGGAAGATATACCATATTCATGGACTGGAAGACCCAATTTTGTTCAGATCTTAATTCTTCCCAAACTGATTCATAGAGTCAATGAAATGACAGTCAACATCCCAGCAGAATTTTTTATAGAAATTAACAAGCTGATTCTAGAACTTATATGAAAATATAAAGGATGTATGATAGACAAAACAATTTTGAAAAAAAAAAGAACAATGGTAGAAGACATGAAAAGATGCTCAAATCATTAGTCATTAGGAATTACAAATGACAATTATGATGAGATTTCACTGTTTACATATTAGAATGGTTAAGATTAAAAACAAATGAAACAACTAACAATGCTAAGTCTTGGTATGGATGTGGAACAGCTCCCATGCATTGCTGGTGGGAATGTAAAATGGTGCCACCATTTTGGAAAGCAGTTTGGTAGTTTCTTATGTAGTTGAACATACACTTTCTATATATTTAGCAATGCCATTCTTAGGCACACACAAAAAAACTTTTATGTGAATGTTTTTAACAGCTTTTTTGGAGGGTAATTGCTCCGAAGTGGAAACAATCCAAATGCACCTCAACTGGGGACTAGTTAAACAAACCATGGTAAATCCATACAATGGAATATTTTTCAGCAATAAAAGAAACAAACCACACACAACAAAATAGATGACTCTCAAATATGTAATACTAAGGGAAAGAAGCCATACTTAAATGGTACATACTATATGACTCCATTTATATAATATTCTGGAAAAGGTAAAACTATAGAAACAGAAAACATACCAGTGGTTTTCAGGGTCTGGGATTTGGCAGCAGGTGGCGAGGGTACTTTTTACAAGGAAACATGGGGGAATTTTTGGAATCATGGACCTGTTCTATATCTTGATTTTAGCGCTGATTACATGACTCTATATATTTGTCAAAACGTTTAGGGTCTATTTTACTGTATGTAAATTATGCCTTCATTAAAAAAAAAAAAACAAATTACAGAGATACAGAATATAGCTTTTCTATTTTTGGTATGTTATTTATGTAACAACTAAGCACAATAACATTGGGTGATCTGCCAAATTTCTTTCTTTCTTTTTCTTTTTTTAATTTTGCTGCCCGAAATCCAAAGATCTGGGGGCCATAAGTTTAGAACAGTGCTTCTCAAAATGTAGGGTCAGACTATTAGCATCAGCATTATCTGGGAGCCAGATAGATACGCAAACTCTCTGGTCCCACCTACCAAATCAGGAACTTTGGGGGCAAGGTTCAGCAGTCTTTTAACAAGTCTGCAGGGTGATTCTGATGCACACTAACGTTTGAGAGACGATGTCATGGTTCTTTTGATTTATATGGATCACTATAGTACAAACTAAGGAATAAAACAGAACTACTTTTGAATTCTGGATCTTTCACTGTGTGAAGTATTAATCCTTTAGGATTAATCTCTTAAATGAGGATTTTAATATTTCTCTGCTAAGATTGTTGTTAATCAGTAAAGTGCTTAGCAGAGTCTGAAACACGGCAGAAGCTCAATGAAGTATAGTTTTAAATGATATCCGATTCACATTCTTGAACTTTTGCTTTGTTTTTTGATATATGTGTAATCAAATTCATCTTAAACAGGCATTTCAAACTGCTATCTGGCTATTACCATTGTATTTATACAGGCCAGAAGCTCAAAATTCTTCATTAGATGTTTTTTCTTTCCTTAGTGTTTTCCCGTGGACTTTATATGTTTCTTTTTGCTTTTTCTTAGACAAAATGCTACTGAGGAGAGAGTCTCTCTGGTGCTTTGGAGACAGAATACATTTCCGTTTCACAGAAAGAGTATCTTTGTTTGCTTATTTATATTTCATTTAATCATTACTTGGGCATTTGCAAAGATTGAATTAAAGATTAATTTAAATGAAAAATTAACTAACCTAAGGCAGAATATTCAGTAGCAGATATGAGTATGAAACCTTACTCTCCCGATTCACAATCTATTTCCATAATCATCTTACAAGTTTAAAATGTAGTGTGTGTATGTGAATGTGTGTGTGCGTGTGTGTGAGTGTGTTTGTGTGTTGGGGCAAGGAGAATAGATTAAAATAGAAAAAAGAGGACCACAGGAAAAAGAAGGTGTAGCTATCAAAGACCAGCAGACAAAGTTTTAAAAAGTGCTATTTCTCAGTTTCTAAAATATAGGGAATTAATAATTTTGTGCCAGTTTATCAAGTTGGAAATACTAATTTCCAGGGAAAATGAGATGTTGTTTTTTTTTTTTTCCCCTTTTGCAGTTAGAGTTGAGAGGCACTTGATATTACGCTTCGTTTTCTGTTTTCTGCAGGTGGCAGGTACTTGCTTAATTATTCATGTGACTTAATAATGCAACCACTTCTCAAACAGGAGAGACCTGCCAGGATATTTCACTGTGTCCTTTTCAGTCAATATTCTGGAGATTTATCCTTTTTTCCTTGATTGGGAAAGTAGCAAAATAGCAAATTTATTTCCTTTTTGATCATGTTGACTTGCATATCTGCATCAATTGAATTTGAAAATAGAAGTGGAATTTTTTGCATTGATGACTTTTGATTCCACCTTGACTTGCTCACTTTGTATAGAAACTGCTATGGTGCTGTAATAATAATAATAACAATAAATAAATACTAGTTTAGGATTTCTACTTGAGAGAGTATAATTAGCAAAGTGTGAGGTCTGTTTGAATAGAGTTTATTTTGAGAGGGCAGTTGAATTGTCTTCCATACTTGACAGATACAAGGAAAGCAATGTCTTTGACAGAAGTTTCAATATACCACTTGGGCATTTGTTTTTTCTTCTCCTAAAGGGGGAAACGCATACTAAAAAATGGATATTTCTCCTACCATTTTTATCAATAGTTGGACAACTTATTGTACACTTAAGAGCTGTTCAAGAAAATGTATTCTTCCCATTTGGTAGCATGGCAGCCAAGGAGGAGAGCCGTTCAGATCTCCCTTTAAGAGAGAACTTGCTATTCTGCTACACAGAGTGCAAGAAGCAGACAGCCTTCCTCTGCAGTGCTCTCAGGATCCTTCTCAGCTTTTGTTCTGGCCAAGGGCACACTTTTTCTAAACAGTCCACAGCCAATGACTGAGCATGGCAGGACTTCAAAGGCCTGGTCCTTTCTACTCAACATGAAACATGAGAGGAGACATCTCTAAAGGGCAATCTTTGCTACAGAACTCCCCACTGGGTTGGCTGAGATTTAGGCCGATCTGTTCAATATCCTGAGGCTCTCTTTGCCCAATCTTCTTCCTCTTTGTTTTATCTTTCACAGGTGTTATTTACCAATAAACCACTTGCACTTCTCACTTGTCATGTCAACATCTACTTTCAGAAGGGCCAATTGGCACAGGACTGCTTGCTGTAAAAACTCAAACAAGATGGTAGTATTTATATTAAAGACTAAATGTCCCTTTCGTCAGCATTATTTCTATATTTCTATCTCCTTTTCTAATCCAAATACATCTGCCCTTGCATGCACAGTTATTTTATATCACAAGCTATTGCAATCAAGTGCCGTGGTTAAAAGCATAGACTGGAACCAACTGCAGGGTTAGCAGTCCTCATTCACAAGGGATTAACTGTGTGATTGAGCCAAGCCTCAGTTCCCTCATTTGTGAAAGGGGAAAGTAATGGTGCCAAATCATATGAATATTAACAGGAATGAGTGAATTGTTTATACATAAAACACTTAGAAGAATTTCTACAACAAATAAGTGCTATATAATTTGCTAGTACTAGTAGTAGTATGGCTCTGGACCTTGTTTTTTTATACTTAGCAGTATACTATGTGAGTCCTTCTATCCTTCTAATCTACTTCTTTAGAAAAATGGATATTTTTCTAAATAATGATTTTGTGTTTGCCTTCTAAAAACAGCTTTATTGAGGTATACTTGACATATGATAACCTGTACTTATTTAAAGTATAAAATTTGATGAGTTTTGATACAGTATACACTTGTGAAACCATCACCACAATCAAGACAGTGAACATATTCTTCACGCCCAAAGTTTCCTCATGTCCCTTTATAATCCTTTGCTCTCACGTTTCCCATGACCCCCTCCCAGGCAATGGCTGATCTGCTTTGGGTCACTATAGTTTAGTTGTGTTTCCTAGATTTTACATAAATGGAATCATACAGCATGTACTATATTTTTCCAGCTTCTTTTACTGGAATCTCTCTTATGTAGAGATCTCTTATGTAGAGATTCATTTATAATTTTTCATGTATCAGTAGTTCATTTTTTCCTATTCTTGAGTGGTATTCCATTGTGTCAACAAACAACAATTTGTTCATCCATTCACCTACTGAGGGACATTTGGGTTGTGTATTAGTCTCTTTGGGCTGTCATAACAAAATATCATAGACTAAATGGCTTAAATAACAAAAATTTATTTTCTCACAATTCTAGAGCCTAAAGTCCAAGATCAAGGTTCTGGCCAATTTGGTTACCGATGGAAGCTCTCTTCTTGGTCCACAGATGGTCACCTTCTCACTGTGTTTTCATGTGGCCTTTCTTCAGCATGTGCACATGGAGGGAGAGAGATCACTTCTTCTCATTTTATAAAGGCAAGTGAAGACATGCCTTTCATATCATATCTAAAAACTTTCTGGCTATCTCAAGATTACAAAGATTTTTCTCCCATGTTTTCTTTTGTAAATTTTGTTACAGTTTTAGGTTTTGTGTTTATGTTTACAAGCCACTTTTGGGTAATTTTTGTATATGGTATAATGTATAGACCAAAGTTTATTTTTCTGCTTATGGATATACAATTGTTCTGCCACCATTTCTTGAATACACTTTTTTTTCCTTCTAAGTTGCCTTTGCCCTTGAGCCTATCTTTATGCCAATACTACGTTGTCTGGATTACTGTATCTTTATAAGAAGTCTTGAAATCAGAATGTGTTAGCTCTCTAATTTTGTTTTCTTTTTGCAAAGTTGTTTTGGCTTAAAATGATGACTTTAAAAATAGGTGGCAATGGAAGAATTTAGCTTACTGCATTGTTTCTTGAAAAGAATTATTCTAAGTATAATTAAAATGTCACTTTTGCAAGAGAGCCTCATTCTGGGTCTTGGCCATGTACTCCTTGAGCAGAATATTTCATTGCAGTGACATCTGTGATGGTAGCAGGTGCTTCTCTGGCCACCAGCCTAGAAAAGGCTCGTTGAGAGAATTTGTTGACATAAACAATGCAGTCAGTAGTCAATGATTCAGATTCACTTAGCATAAGCTCTGAACTTTAACTTTCAGAAGCACTTCCTGTCTCATGGCAGAGGGAGACGTGAGGAAAGCTCACATACACCGTGTGCTATGTAGCCTTCAGCTCCTTTAACAAAGAAGAGACCATTAAATCCCCAATACCTGAGCTCGTAGCAATGCTGCTCAGACCTTGTCCTGTTTAGACATTATTGACTGTATTAGTGCTGCCACTGCTGAAAAGACACACATAGACAAGTAAAGAACTCAATTTCAAATTAATTCCTAGGCAGAATGTGGAGGACATAAGGTTCTCCCAGAACTTTGGGAGTGGAGGGGTGTAACTGGGGCAGATGACTCTGAGAAGAAGGCTGCTACAGAGCCTGGCAAGTGTTCCTACTGGGGCCGCTGCCCTTAACCAGCCAGCTGGAGGTGGCCTGGGAATGGCTAAAGGGAGTAGAACCAGCCTCTAGCTTGTTGAGAGAATGTTCTTAGGCTCACTTTCCTGTACCATTTAGGAAGAGGAGATCAAGGATATAATCTTAGAGGCTGGCCATTGGAATATCTCAGGTAAAACTGAAATTAGTCAAACCATTTTTACAGGCAAGGAAGTCTGACAGTAGATGATTAATTAGCTAAATATGGGGATAAGCAGGTGAGAAACAAGAATGGATTATAGCAAATGCATATGTATCTGGTGGGGGAGGTTCATGGATCAATTAACACAGTCAATGGATTTGATGTAGTTTGGTCAGGGAAAAGTATGTTTTATAAATAAGGCATTTAAAAGTTATTTTTGTTGAACACCCTACAAAATACATAATTATTTTCAAATTGATTCCACAAGCACCTAATCCTGGCTAGGAGCTGAGGATACAGTGATGAATAATAAGTCTCCTATGTTGCCTTTAAGAAGCTGTATAAAAGGTCAGGACCTTTTGGTCCCTCCCTTCTTCATGCAGCTGTGTGGAGCACACTAGTGACTGAGGAATCTCACATGCGCAAGGGGCCCATTATTGGAGCTGGTCTTTATTGGCGAGTCAGACAGGAAGAGAGCAAAGCTCATGGAAAACCAGCCAAGTGCTTTCAGGTCTCTCTTGTCTTCTTTCTCCTGCCTCTTCCTCTAATGGCTTGCCTGGAAGTTGATAGCAAAAAAACTGTCAAAAGTTGCTAACATTATAGTAATATGTTGCTTAATGTAGCTCTCAGAGAAAACTCTTCGTTTACTGTGGATAATTGTTTCTTTTGTGTTGTTGTTGCATTTAGTGCCTCTGACTTCCCAGCTTTAATGAGCTTCCAGTTTTCATTCCTAGGGAGGAAGAAAAGAACATAACAAATATTTAAGCAAAGAGGCATGGAAGTAAGTACAAGTGAAAAAATAAAATGCTCAACACTTAAATTAGAGATGTTAGTTGATCAATGTGTTTGTGAATCAGAATTAGTTACATATCATGTGTTTCTCAGATTTTGAGATAGAACACATTTTATTTATCACAGAGAATGAAACCTTTCAAAGGACTAAAAGTGTTGTGTATGTTAGCAAATGTTGCCAAATCCTGTTGAAAGCTGGTGATAATACAGCTCTGGTTACTTACTGAAGGTGATTAGGTATGGTTTGCATAATCCACTCCTCATGCCTCCAACTCCACTTCAAAACAGCAAATCTCATGGACTTCTATTTGGCTTAATCAAACTCCTTAAGGAGAAACTAATTTTTTAAAAGTTATAAATAATAATAAAAGCAAATATTGTAAAGTGCAATAGAAATCTTCTCCTATAGATCATTATCCCAAGAAATTCTCACCTTATACTTATGAGGGAGGTGATGTGTGAGATGGAAAAACCCAGCAAGGACTTGACCATGGACATGGGTTAAGCCTGTGTTGTGTAAACAATTAAGCTGCAGTCATACAGAGTCCCATCCTGAAGGCTCAGTTGTACAATCAATGAAATCAGCAAATCTGTCTACATTAAGTGACTCTCTTTCTTATAATTCTTCAAGTTTGGTGTTATTAGCCTCATTTTTCTAAGGAAAGAATTGAGGGGCCGGGCGTGGTGGCTCACACCTGTAATCCTAGCACTGTGGGAGGCTGAGGCAGGAGGATTGCTTGAGCTCAGGAGTTCGAGACCAGCCTGAGCAAGAGCGAGACCCTGTCTCTACTATAAACAGAAAGAAATTAGCCAAAACAACTAAAAATAGAAAAAATTAGCCAGGCATGGTGGCGCGTGCCTGTAGTCCCAGCTACCCAGGAGGCTGAGGCAGGAGGATCCCTTGAGCCCAGGAGTTTCAAGTTGCTGTGAGCTAGGCTGATGCCACAGCACTCTAGCCCAGGCAAGAGAGTGAGACTCTGTCTCAAAAAAAAAAAAAAAAAAAAAGAAAGAATTGAGGTTTAGAGCAATGAAATAAATTGCCCAGGGTCCAATGTTCACTAAAGTGCAGAGGGAACTTTAAACCCATGACTGACTTCCCTGAACTTCCTGCTTTCCCCTTGTATACATGGCTGTCTGCTAAGTCTCAGAAACTCTGCATGGGACAGATTTTATGTAAAGCCATTGTTGCTTTCAGTGAAGGACTCTGCTGTGTGTTCCCTGGAACATTATAAAATATCCATCATTCATATTGGCATGGCCATGACAGTTACTGAATCTCTCAAGCAAGCAAGGTCATAGATTTGCAATAGAATGTCTACATCTTCTTCATTCTTGATTCCAAGAGCCAATGTATTCATAATATTTAATTTATTAAGGTCAGTCCAAACCCCACAAATAATGCAAGGAGAATATAAATAGATTCCATTGATGCATATTCTTTCCACCTCAATTACTGGTAAACAAAATCCAAATACAAACAACCTAATATTATATTATACTTAATATATGATTTATCTTTGTTTAGATTTAATATAAATATTTAAAAATCAAACTGCTGTAGAAATAGGATATTACATATAAATTGCTTTATATTTGAAATATTCATTCTCATGTATTGTGTAATTGTCAGTTCACAGGTATGACAGTGCATTAAAAATAGGAGTAATCAATAACATTACTTATTTTAGTTTTTAGGATACATAACCTGGGAGTTAAAGCAAGTCTTTTTGTTTCATTTTCCTTATTTGATTCAGGATCTTGATCAATCATAAATTTTCCCTATCATGGAGTTTCTCTATCTCCAATATGAAAATATCAATTTGCTACCAGTTAAGCTGATTTTTAGATTGATATGACATGATTTGGAGGGAATATGGAGTGCTATATATATAACAATAACAATAAAAATAATGAAGAAAGCATATTGTTTGTTACCAATAAAAGAAAAAATGTGGGTATCATTGTTTCTTATCAGTAATTCATATTCTAAAAGGTTAGATAGAGGTGGAAAAGACTATAAAGACCAAATGTCAGTTTTGTTGAAGTCCACTCTTTCTCCTTCTCTAAAGGAGAGTATCCTTTTATCAAGTATTTCTTCAGTCTTTCTGCATATATATATTAGATAATTGATAAAGTAAAGTAAAATAAAATTTAATTGTAATAATAAACTAAAAGTTAGAATAAGAGAAAATTAAAACTATTCCATAATTGAAACATATAATTCATATGGAAAACCAATTATATTAATATATTGTGTGCTTTTGTGTTTGCTAAAATAATGATTATCAGGTTAAAGTAATATTTTCAATGTTCTACTCTATCTCATTCAAAGGACCTCAAAATTGTATGCCTGCAAATACACAACAATAGAGGGTCAAGTAACTGCATTTTTTTTTTTTTTTTGAGACAAAGTCTCACTGTGTTGCCCGGGCTAGAGTGAGTGCCGTGGCGTGGCGTCAGCCTAGCTCACAGCAACCTCAAACTCCTGGGCTCAAGCGATCCTCCTGCCTCAGCCTCCCGAGTAGTTGGGATTACAGGCATGTGCCACCATGCCTGGCTAATATTTTCTGTATGTTTTTAGTTGTCCAATTAATTTCTTTCTAATTTTTAGTAGAGACGGTGTCTCGCTCTTGCTCAGGCTGGTTTCGAACTCCTGAGCTCAAACAATCCGTCCCCCTCGGCCTCCCAGAGAGCTAGGATTACAGGCGTGAGCCACTGCGCCCGGCCAAGTAATTGCATTTTTAACCACTCAGTATTACATGCAGAACAATGTATTTGTATTTTCCATATGCTTGCTATTTAGAAGAGTCCTTTCAAAGCCCAGTTTAAGGACATTCAAATTATAGAAAATCAAGTCAATTTTTTGTAAATTATATTCACTGTAGAATCATCAGAATTTTTTTACTAGATGACCGTCATCTCAGTATAGAAAAAAGTACTTAGGCACCACCATTTTATTAGCTATTTTACCAAATTCTTTTGCCTGGAAAATGGAACTAATAAAACCAATGCGGTGTTTTTTTGGTGAAGATTAAAAATGTGTTAATCAACCAATACTTATTAAGAGCCTGAAATGTGCCAGACACTGTGCAAAGCAATTAATACAGTATCTGACATAGAGTGGGCACAGAGTTCATTTGGAAGCTTTATTAATAGTTTAATAAATGTTTCACTTATGGTTAAATTTCTATGGCTTTTGGTTTGTTTATTTGCTTGTTCTGTTTTCAGGAGTGCACTGGTCCTATAAAGTGAAGTATATCTGGTAACCTTGTTTCTTTTGGGGTTTGACCCCTTATAGATTTGTGCAAACATACATGGTAGTTTAATTTTTTGGCTAGATCTTCCCTCTTCCAGGGAAAGTCATAAAATTATGCCCTGGTTCAAACGCCCAGGGCATAATTTATCTAAAATTAATCATAGTGACTCTAATAAAAGCCAGACAGCAAAATCCAGCCCTTGGTCTTCTGGATTTTAAAAATTCCGATATTTCATTTTTTAATTTTAAGGCAAGCTGTAAGAGTATTTTCAGTGTATGAATATCCTTTTCCTTGTCAAACATTACATTTATGATTTAAGGAGTAGAAAAAGAAAGTGAGTTGGTTGGAGAAATTGAATGATATAGAACTGATAAAAATGAATCGAGATAGTACATGAGTGGCCTAGATAATTTTAAACTAATTGCAAGATTGATTTCAATTTTGCTTAAAGTGAGCTTTCTTCATCTATGGCAAAAGAAAGTAATGAAAGAAAGGAAAATTATATCCTTTTACAGTTATTTATTCCTGTGAAACAAAGATGTCTACCTAGCTTAGTGTGTTCAACAAACATTGCTAAATTAAGCTAGGTAGTTACATATACACTAAGTATGTTGCTAGAAACTGAAAAATCAAAGATTCATGAACCTTGTTGGGTGGTAAGATCCTTACACTGTACATAGCTTGGTACATTGTGCCAGATAAGCTATAGGCTCCTTAGCTATAAGCTCCTTGAAGACAGACTGTATTTTTTTTTTAAAGATACTGTCTTGCTCTGTTGCCCAGTAGAGTGCTGTGGCATCAGCTTAGCTCACAGCATCCTCAAACTCCTGAGCTCAAGTGACCCTCCTGCCTCAGCCTCCCGAGTAACTGGGACTACAGGCATGCGCCACTACGGCCTGCTAATATTTTATATGTTTAGTTGCCTGACCAAATTTCTTTCTATTTTATAGTAGAGACGGAGGAGTCTCACTCTTGCTCAGGCTGGTCTCGAACTGCTGAGCTCGAGCAATCCTCCCGCCTCAGCCTCCCAGAATGCTAGGATTACAGGTGTGAGCCACCTCGCCTGGCCTAAGACAGACTGTATTTTGTATATTTTTATATTCTCCATAACTTTTAGTGAGCCTCATCCAGAGAAAGCTGTCCATAAATATTTGTTAACCAGCAGTCTGCCTGTCTGACTAAACACATTAAACAAAACCTAATTTTTAGCCATTTTACTGTCTTCATTATGTGTTTTGTAGTTTTTCTTCATTCATGGTTCTAGAAGAAAAGCATCTGAATTTGAAAGCTGCTTGTGATGCTGCATCAGTAAAGGTCGTAAGCATTGCAGCTCTGTCTTCTCCTCGCCGCCTGTGTCACAGTCCGTCTGCACTGTAGGGGTCTGTAACTCTGAGCAGTTGAACCTGATTTCTTTCCAATACCCAAACTATCTTTCTATCCTGCATGCTTGCTCCTAATGAACCAAAGGTGAAGGACTGTGGCAATGCTGCCTCTTGTGTCAAATCTATTTATTCTGTCCCTCACAACTTGTGCACTAGAGGATCAGAGACAACTCCCAGTATGTGTCTATAGAAAAGGGGGAAAAAACGTCTCTGAGGTAGTAGTAGCAATGTGGACCTATTAATTAGCATGTGTTGTATATTGGTTAGGAGCATGGGACCATGACTCAAGCAGAGCTGGGTTCAAATTCTGCCTCAGCTATTTGCTGATTGTGTGACTGTGGGTAAAATATTTATCAGCTCCTCTCCCCTTTAATCTTTTTTCTTGATTAAAAAACTTACACAAAGGGTGACAGTAGTTTACAGTAATCTATTGTATATTTCAAAATAGCTGCAAGAGAAGAATTCAAATGATTCTAGCATTAAAAAGACAAATATTTAAGGTGATGACTATCCCAGGAACATTGATTTGATCTTTACAAAGTATACGGTTGTATTGAATTATCACATATACTGTGAATCCATGTACATCTATTAAAAAATTAAAAGCAAATATACTTAGGAGACTTAAGCTCTTTGAAACTCAGTTTTGTTACTAGCAAAAAAGGAAAACAATGACATCTATCATATAGGTTTGTTTTAAAGATTAAATGAAATAATCCACAGAAAGTATTTACACCCTATTTGGTACAGTTTGCCCTCAATAAACATGTGTTTGCTATTTTAACTGTTGTTTCTATTTTTTTGAGTCACTTTTTTATTACAATCCATTGTGTGACTCTTTCTATGTCATGAGTATGTGGACCATTTTACAGTTCAGTATCAACTTTTCTGCCTCATTCACTTCGATATGATCTGAAATAAATCTCTCTCTTCCTCTCTTTCTCTCTTTCTTGTTATTCTAGCTCTTCTAGGTCTATGAGTTTAGGTTTGAGGTAACCTTAAACTTCATTTCCTTATTGCTTTGTCTTTCTTTTGGTTTGCTACTCATAGTGTCCTTTATTTTTGGCTTTCTGAATTGGGCATTGTATACTCGAGCTTAATGGAAAATAAATATGCTGTAATTCAGAAACTGCAACCTGTGTTGCAATGCATATAGACTGCACAACTTATAAATCAATAGTATTCATCTTTATGTGCTAATTCAAGCTTATTTTAGATAGTCATTGGATCATATGACGTTTCTGAGGTCTTCAAGTATTAACCATTTGATGTTTTGAATTGTTGAAAGAGACCATGCCCCTCTCTCCATTAAAAATTCTACTGATGCCAGCACTCTTCATTCTCCTAGCATCCTGCTCAGAGAAACATTTGGATCAGGCAACTGGCATGTGTCGTGAGACTGCTTTTTAGGAGAGTGACCTTGCCATGTGTTGCTCTCCTTTAATAGGGTAACTTTGAGAGTCACCTTGTAAGGGGAATAATCTGAATTTGGGTGCCAAATCATCTAGGCTCAAGCAAGATTTGTTTAAGAGATCCGGTGTACGCCTGCTGCCCAGCACCTGGAAGCCTTGGGGGAAGTTGAGATCACGTGCAGCCTGTTCTGCTGGGAGTAAGAGCTATTGGTCTCTTGTAGCTCATTGTCAGACAATTCAGAGAGAATCTTCCATAATAATCCATTGAATAATCTGGCGTGCCACCCACAATTGCTTAATTGTAAGATCTAAAAGTAGTAATCAGTTAATTATTAGATTTTATAATTAGTAATTAATTATTATATCAGATCTAATAATGACTAATTAATAGGTATAATGACAATTTATGAAATCTTAATAAAGCTGAGCTTGAATAAGAGATGGAAATCATGCTCATAATGTGGGGAAATAATATGAGATGCACTAAAAGCAAGACATACAGTTTTAGAGTTGCTATGAGAAGAAATAAGGATCCAGGGAAGGTTTTGAATCTGAAAACTGCACTATGAAGGCAGTGTTTGAAGATTATTGGTCCAGTGGCAATTATTGTCTGGACAGGAGAAGGTAAGAGTAAGGGGAACCTGTTGCTCTAGAGCCTGGACTAAAAGTAGTAATGGCAGAAATGGAATAAGTATGAATAAGAAATGATTGACAGAAATTATTGGTCAACCGGAATCTAGTGTGAAGGAGGTATTCCAAGATGGTACTTTTTTAGGGGGATATGACAGATGAGCATGCTAAGTAAAATTCTTTGGGAGGAGAGGAAGACTAAGTTTTAGACACAGGGTGGATTACTTCAGTGGAGGAAATTCGCTGAGGGAATATTTAGAGAGATAAGAAAGCCCAAAGATAAACTTCAATAATTTCTATAGGTTTTTTGTTTTGTTTTGCTTTTTAGTTTTTGAGTCAGACAGAGCTAAGTTTTAACTTTATTTCTATCAGTTACACTTCATACTTGTTCCTATGTTTCATTGAGCTTTAGTTTTCTGATCCATAAAATGAGGAGGGGATAATGACTGCTACCTAGCAAATAATGTGCAGGGAGTCCATGTGTTATAGGATATAAATGTATTTAGCACCGTGTTAGGTATGGTGAGCACCCAATATAGAGCCTGATGAAAATATCACATATTCAGTCCTTTGCGGTTGGAAGTGAGTATTGGGGAATGTTGAAAAAGGGAGTTGGAAGTGGGATAAGTTAGGAAATTTCCTCTCTTCTTTCTATAAGGTGTGGAACTTTTAAAATAATATTATTTGCCTTTTGAGTACATCTGAATTATTTATTTATTTTTTAAAATTATTTATTTATTTATTTATTTATTTTTCTTCTTCTTTTTTTTTTTTTTCTGAATTATTTTTTAGGTGAAAAGATTCTGGCTTTTTATTCTGAACATGGAGTCTTTTAAAATCCCTCAGAGATTACTGGGGGACCCTGCAAGGAAAAGTAGACCATAGTGATGAGCTAGTCATAAAATGCATCATTAATTCGTCTATTTTGATGGAGGTTATTTATTGAGATCAGTGTATGTTTCACTGTCTCTGAGTCACCATCAGCAGGCTTGAGATCGCTCTTTTTTTTAAAGGGAGGCAGCAAGTTTAATCATGTACCAAAGGTGCTGTCCCCACCCCCTGGCTGCATCCTGGTACCAGTCTGCAGCCTGTTAGGAACTGGGCTGCTCATCACTGCCTGAGCTCAACTTAAAAACCAGGCTGCAAGGCAGGAGGTGAGTGGTGACAAGCCAGTGAAGCTTCATCTGTATTTGCAGCCGCTTCCCAATGCTGGCACCACCGCCTGAGCTCTGCCTGCCTCCCCCCACCCACCAAATTGTGGAAAAATTGTCTTCCATGAAACCAGTCGCTGGTGCCAAAAAGGTTGGGCACCATTTCACCACAGGCTTTAAAAATTACAATTCCCAAGACCTGACAAAATACTTTTCTGTACCACTGACTGACATAAAATACAAATAATAATTCTGTATTACTTCTCCAGTAACATTATGTAGAATAACTTGTTAATGAATGTCAAAAACTTAAAACATAATGATAAAACATGAAATAAATGCTAAACATTACTGTTATTTATTTTTTCGTATCATGGAGCTATCTCATTTCAGTGGCCCAGACCTTCTTTTTCTACAGCTGCAAAAATGCATTTGGTAATTATGAGAATTAATCAAGCCCCAAACTGGATTATGGTGGTGGCAGACATCCTTAATTACAGGCAATGGAAAGCGAAGGTCATTGCTGGTTTGAATCCAACGAAGGTCAGTGCAGTGAAAAAGCCATTAACAACTGAATGTGATTTTGTGCTCTGAACAGAATGAATTGCCGCCTCAGCCCAATTTCTCAGTAAACAGGTGTTCCATATCCAAGCTAACAATCACAAAAAGGACAAACTGGCCCCTTAGCTGGCAGCCTCGATAAGCAGTGATTCTCAGCTCTGGCTACACATTAGAATCACCTGAACAACTCTGAACGCGCAGATGCCCTGATAACACCCAGACCAATTAAATTAGGATCTCCGAGATTGGGACTAAGGCACCAGGTTTTTTTTTTTTTTTTTTTTCGTAATAACCTCTTGGTGATTCCAGTGTGTATCCACGTTTTCATACCACTGCTCCACAGGAAGAAAAGGCCAAAAAGCAACTCTTTCCCCCCTGAACACGTGTTTCTTCAAGATAGCTTTGTAATGAACCACAGCCTATGGCAGAAGTGTTTATTTCAATAATGCCCCAGCAAGGTAAGACTTGTAGATAAATAATATGTTTCAGTTCATTTGGATACCAGTTGAAAGCTCTGAGGACTATCATGTTACTTTAAAAAATGATTTGTAATCCCAAACCCAGCCACCACTTAGATGTTTGATGTTATAACCTGCCTGTAGACATGGACGTTTGAGGCCTGTAAAAGGTTTCTGAAGGTTCTGTACTCATTCCCATTTATCACTCTATTGGTGCACAATTTAGATCTTAGCCTGAGGACAGAAAAGCTTTTGCACTTAATAACTTTATATGAGAAATACAAATCCTTGATTTTTTTTTAACCTGCCATCTTCAATTCAGGTAAACCAGCAAGAAGTATTATACCTCTCCCCAGCCTCTCTTTCTGCTTGGTAAGTGACAAGAAAGTACAAGCTGAAAGTGATCATAGATGAAGAGTGTACTTGGAAAGGAAGCTAGGTCACGTGAACATTTGGTTTCCCACATGCTCTAGAGCTCCCAGAAACTTTTTTTTTTTTTTTTTTTTTGAGACAGAGTCTCACTCTGTTGCCTGGACTAGAATTCTGTGGCATCAGCCTAGCTCACAGCAACCTCAAACTCCTGGGCTCAACCAATCCTTCTACCTCAGCGTCCCGAGTAGCTGATACTGCAGGCACGTGCCACCATGCCCAGCTAATTTTTTCTATATATTTTTTAGTTGTCCAGCTAATTTTCTTTCTATTTTTAATAGAGACGGGGTCTCGCTCTTGCTGAGGCTGGTCTTGAACTCCTGAGCTCAAAGGATCCACCTGCCTCTGCCTCCCAGAGTGCTAGGATTACAGGAGTGAGCCACCATGCCCAGTCTATCCCAGAAACTTTTAATAGGTCAGCATGGTCTTCTTACTCCATTTTGCTGGCAATGTTGTTATCTTTTATTCAGGAGACAGGCCACTGGCACGCATGAGCCAAACATCATGGTACTCTCTCATCTCCTACCTCCTAAAAATGCTCTGTATTTGATCACCATGATTTCACTCAATAAATGAAGTTCAAGTGCCACCAAATTGCCAAACAGAGAAGGATATTCTGTACAACTAGCTTTGATTCACTGGCTAGGAATCAGTCTTGATATTATTATTCTTAAAGCAAACATTTCATCTTCCTTCCAGATTTTGAAGATCTTATACAATTTTAGAATAAGAAGGAATTCAACTTCTCTGTTTTTCAGATGAAAAAACAGAGGCACGTATTCATATAGCTGGTTAGTGGAAGAGCCAGGATTCAAACTGAGATCTAACCCCTATGGAAAAAAAGCTCATTTCACCACGGTGGCTGGCTTTCTTGGAACACCATTAGACCGTGAGTCAAAATACAGGTCTTCACACCTCAGGTTGCTTAAATTGTTTCAAAACACTTACCCAACAGTGACAACAGGTTTAGAGATTATGACTCATGAAGAGTGCTCAGGATTTGAAATGAAGCCATGTCACTTTTCCTGTGCTTTTTGGAGTTTCAATTGTTTACATTAAAATTTTGCAATTTAAAAATTGTAAAATATCTGAGCTCTTCAGAAAAATACAGGGAGTAGTATAGCCATGCAAGAAGCATATTGGATAATCAGTGTGTGGGACTGCAGCACACTAACCTTACTTGGGAAATACAGTGGATGGAAACTTATCTCACTTGATACTATTAGGCCACCACAAATATCCTGTAATGTGTGAAATAACCTAAAAACCCTTAACACAAAATGATAGCAGTGGTGTTTTTGCTTTAGTAATTCAGTTTAATAACACTTTGAGTTATATACATATATTAAAAATGATAGCAGAATAATAGAGAGAAAAGGCGAGCATTTATATTGTCTTTTTAAAAAAAACATGGATAAGTTCATATACAAGCATTCAGTATTCTAGCAGTGCATCATCATTAAATTTTATGATCTTATGATTATGTCAAATTGCTTCCATAATGTTTAATTTCCCACATTACATCTGGTGTTGGTTTTCAAAGAAATTACAAATGACAACAGCTACTTTAGTGGCTGATACAAGTAGATGACCATACAGTGGGTGAGAATTAATTGCCTTACTTTCTATTAAGCCCTAATTATATTTTTTAAAAGTTACAGTGTTCTGTTAGTCTGTGTATCTGTTTTTATGCCAGCATCATGCTGTTTTAGTTACTGTAGCTTTGTAGTATATTTTGAAGTCAGATAGTGAGATAAGCTCCAGCTTTGTTCTTTTTGCTCAAGATTCCTTTGGCTATTTGGAGTCTTTTGCAGTTCATTACAAATTTTAGAATTGTTTCTTCTATTTCTGTGAAGAATGTCATTGGTATTTTGATAGAGATTGCCTTGACAATGTAGATTGCTCTGGGTAGTATGGACTTTTAACAATATTAATTCCTCTAATCTATGAAAATGGGATATGTTTTCATTTATTTGTGTCTTCTTCAATTACTTTCATCATTTTGTTAAGTGAAATAAGCCAGGCACAGAAAGACAAATACCACATGATCTTACTTGTATGTGGAATCTAAAAATTATCTCATAGAAGTAGAAAGTATAATGGTGGTTACTGGAGGCCGGTTGGTTAGTAAGATGGGGAGATGGGAAATGTTGGTCAAGAGATACACAGTTCCAGTTAGGAGGAATAAATTTGGGAGATCTGTAGTACAGCAAACTGATTGTTAGTGACAATACATTGTATTCTTGTAGTGTGGATGTTATATGCTCACACTACACAAATGATAAGGTGAGGGAATGTGAGGGAATGAATTTGTTAATTAGTTAGATTTAACCATTTCACAATGTATATGTACTTCAAAACATCATGTTGTACACAATAAAAGCATACAATATTATCTCTCAGCTTAAAAAGAAAGCTGCAGTGGGGGAACTTGTAGAAAACTCTTTCTCATACCAAATCCATGTTCTCATGGATCTTATGTACCAGTGAGGGAAAATGATAATAAAAGAACATCTAACTCTAACTCAGAGATAAATAACATCAAGAAAAATCTAGCAGGACATGAATGGCTGGGATTGCTAGAGGATACATTTTAGAATGATTGGTAAGAAAAGGGCTGCCTGATAAGGTGACATATGGCAGAGATTTTAATAAAGAAATTGAGAGAGCTATGTCACTCTCTGGTAGAAGATCATGGTCAGTTTGATGATCAATAATAGTTTAACATTTTTAAAACTATTTAGATAAATCCTCCTGACTCCCAAGTTTATTAATCAGAGTTTATTGTTGCAAGTTACAGAAAAGGTGTTTCTTAAAAGTAGATAGGATAGTTTGCAGATGCTCTGAGGGAGGTAGAAAACTTGGGGTAGATTTACATAGCCAGGAAAATGTGGTCAGGTAGGAAAAAACACAGCCAGTATCCAAGAACTGGAACATCAGCTGCTGGAACCCTTGTCAAGGTTAAGCAGGGAACTTCAGCTTGCAGGAATGTTACAGCAAGAACATTCTTTCTGTTCTCCACCTGTTCATTTCATCTTCTTGCCAATGAAAATCTACTACCACTAAGTGTGACTAGCAGAGCCTAGGTCATATGTCCAGGCTCTAATTACAAAGAAGGCAGGATGATTTGCATTTTCAGCTTTTATGATTGGGGAAATCCACGAATACAGGAAAGGCTTCAGCTTCTGGGGACCATAAAGAATGGTAAATTTTATGGTAGCAGGGATCCCCTACAGTTCAAACATTCCTTAACAGCAATCACCTTTTCTTACATTGTTCCTAGCCTCAAAACGATTAATAACACTTTGACATTTGTAAAGGTGACCTATTTATTTAAAATATTAACCATCCACACTAGCTATTATGTTTGCATAAAGTTGAGTACTCAGATGATCTAAGTGAGATCTTGAGGCAGAAAAAGAATTTTCCTTCAGCTAAAAGGATTTAGATTATATACAAGGATGGGTATGTATAGTTTACCCTTAAAATGAATTATTGGATTGTTACTGAATAAATAGAAGATATGTTGAAATAGATGCAGTTTGCATTTGTAAATAGCTTGGGTATATGTAACAGATTTCCCTACCCTATGGGAACATAAGAGATCTGTCCAGAAAATATCCAGCTATGTAACAGGAAAAATAAAGACATTTATTGAAGATGATACAAGATACAAAAAGCTTTGTACATAGGACAATGATGACTCAGGCCCCTTCAAAGTAGGCACCTTGGGACCTCACATAGTTCTCCCAGTGTCTCTTAACCTAACCCGTACATATTCAACATTCTCAGGTGTTCTGCTTGTTGCTGGCCTTCCAGAATGTGGATCACTTTCGACAGATTCTTGACCATCTTTGAGGCGTTTGTGCCACACTTTTATGTGTGCTCCACTCACTGCATCATCCCTGAAAGCCTTCTGAATCATCCGGGTAGTTTCTGCAGAGGAATGTTCAAGCTTAACGCAAAATCTGATGCAGATTTTTTGCTCTACTTGCTCAGTCATTTTGAATGCAACGGCCACGCAGTACACATGTTCACTCAACAGCATCTAGCGCCCCACGGACTAGTACAGTGAGGTAGTCATTGTTCATGTATCACATTTCAGTCTACTCTCCTTGGCTGCCAGGTTACATTGATGTCACACTAATTGTTACATTAACAAGAGCTGGATACTTTCTGGACAGACCTCGTATATGATACCATTAACATTAGCATCTAACTCTTAATTTCTCCAATACCCAAACTATTTTGTGTGGCCTCAGGCTGCTCCCAAATGTTCTCTCCTTTGGTAATGTCTCTAGTGGGCTGGCATCCCATGTGCTCTGGAATATGTCAATATGTCTTTTCATGTGCCCATGACTATACCTGACTTATTGGCTTGTCCTATTACTACGTCTGACATTGAGATCTTCTAGATTACAGGTATTTTCTGCTGTTTCCCCACTTTAATTCTCTACTGGACCTCAAAGCAGCACTGTATAAGCTTAGAGTCTCATAACATTTTTGATGCACAAAACTGTAAGTTTCTCTCTTTAGCCTTTCTTTTACAGAGGTTTAAAACTAGCTAATCAGTTCAAGGAGGGGGACAACACAACATCTATCCCTTGCACTGTTTTTATTAATACTCTTTCCCAAGGATCTTTGTTTTGCTAGTACCTTCACTATAAACAACAATAAAATATCCCGTTTCTCCTTCAATTGAAAAATTATAAATCTTCCCTCACATTTATAGGTACATGTAGACACCTGTATATGACATTATACAAAAAGCAACCTAGTGTAGGTTTAGCTAAGATACCCTGATACTACTGCTCTGATAAATAATGGAAATAGACTTTGTAATGATTAGTTGTACAAACTGGATAGTGTTCAGTTCATACAATTACTTAGTTGTCTTTTACTCCAGCTAATGCAGAAACTCAGGCATTCCAACCACCCAAAGTTCCTGTTCCAGCAGTTATTTTAAAATCCAAATTGGGAAGTAATGGGCTCCTGATTTAGTTAGTTAAATAATATTTGTTAAAATGTGCCATCAGTTGGGCTGGGCTTGGTGGCTCACGCCTGTAATCCCAGCACTTGGGGAGGCCGAGGCGGGAGAATTGCTAGAGCTCAGGAGTTCGAGACCAACTTGAGCAAGAGCGAGACCCCGTCTGTACTAAAAATAGAAAGAAATTAGCCGGACGACTAAAAATATATAGAAAAATTTAGCCGGGCATCGTGGCATGTGCTTGTAGTCCCAGCTACTCAGGGGGCTGAGGCGGGAGGATTTCTTGAGCCCAGGAGTTTGAGGTTGCTGTGAGTTAGGCTGACGCCACAGCACTCTAGCCCAGGCAACAGAGTGAGACTTTGTATAAAAAAAAAAAAAAAAAAATGTGCCATCAGCAATAGGAATGTAGTAGCCTGGCTCAGTTCAGATCAGAAACAGACCAATAAAGCAGAAAAGTCTGCTGCTTCCTAATTGAGCTGCTTTGCTTAGCTGTTTTTGAGCAATTAGTAGCTGGTAGAAAAAAATGAATAACAAATTCACAACCATGTATAATTGAACACCTTGGATTTATATGGGTAGGTTCCTCAAAGAAATCAAATTACATTTAAAAACACTTATATTTTACTTCATGACAACCTGTCATGGGAAAGAAAGGATTGGGTATTTGTACTACCATTTTGAAGATAAGGATGTTGAGTTGCTAAGAGAAGATGACAAAGTAAAAGGTGACTAAACTACTTTTAGACTGTAAGTTTCTGGCCCAACACTCTTCTACAGTCTATATAATAATACTTAAAATATGGATCTCTTGCTATATATTTATATATTCTTATCATTTATGTGATAATATTTTGATGACACCTTATCGATGTAATTTCTATCTTGATTTCTTAAGTTCGTTGAAAACTATTTTTCCTCGTCTAAATTCCTTACTCATGTGAGTCTTGAATTTAGTATTTTGTTTGGCATGAAGGCATTTTGGGGTTTACAAGAACACAGATTCATATAGTGTGGAATTTAATATAACAGCTCTCCCATAGAGTCTAAGAGTATCTCATTTTCAGAATTTCTTAAGAATGTTATAAATCTCTTCTTTAACATTCCCTCTTGAGATCATCCCATGCCAGCTTAATTGACAATTCACTGCTTTGAAGTGGAAGCAGATATCTTTCTTTGTGCTGTGTGCAGAGTCATCAGCATGTATTTCAGGCTCCTATAAATATGACCTAGTCTTGGTATCTTTCAGTTTTTTCAGCTAATGAATATAATTTTATCTTTCCCAGATAATTATACAAATAATTGCCTTGGAGTCAGGATATCCAGATTTTACAGGCTGTAAAGACACACATTTTTGCCTTTGAGAAATGACAGAGTTGTATTATTAGTCTTTCTCCTTAGAATGCAATATGCAAAAAGAGTAAAAAAAAAGAAGCCAATGAAAACAATAACAACAACAACATATTTTCCTCCAGTATAAATAAATTGTATGTCTCAGAGGAGCTCCTGGTACTTTAAAGACACAGCAATGTTCCTGTGAGGTAAGTGGGAAAAGATTTTAATAGTCCTTTTATTATCATCAGTAAATACTGATGAGATTTTTTTTCTTAATTGAGATTTTATCATGCTAAGGAAGTAAGAAACAAAGACGTTTAAGGTTGTATAAGCCGCACAGCCACTTATTTGCTAGATGGAGTAGAGAAGACATTTCATGAAATAAAATACTGCAAAATGCACACATTAAGTGAAACTCATATTACAAAAGCACCTTCACTTACAAAGTTTCAAAGTTGGACATACCGTTGGTATGAACGATGCTATTGGCCAGAGCAAAAGCATGCCAACAGATGGTGTCGATAGTCTCTTCCATAGGTCTTCGGCCTTACAAATAGATGGAATTTCAAACAATCTTTCACATCTTAATGATTGTAAACATTTGTAAATGCCAAAAGAAGTCAGAAATGAATAACAAAGACTGAAGTAGTTGGAGAGTATGAGACTTAAGATACATTTTAAAGAAAGAGTTAGACTTATTAGTGGATAGCAGGAAAAGGGAATGAAGTGAGCATGAAAATAGAGGTAGAAATGTGAATGGCCATTTGGAGAATACTAAGTAGGTCTGGCATCAAAGGTAGTGTTTCGTTAGATGTCTGATGAAAGAAGAGGGAGATAGAGGGTAGACTAGAAGTTTGAAAATAGAGGGTGATGTATGCAATAATGGTGTTAATATGTTAGGACTGTTGCTGAGGAGAAGGTTGACATCAAGGAAACCTGTTGGGAGGTGAGAAAAGACAGGTACTAGATTTATTAAACATCTGTTAGGTGCTGGTCCTTGGAATATGTGCTTAGCTTATGGTTTTTCATTTGACTTCAGAAACTATTGTCAGAATATAGGCAGGATGCTATAAACTTATGGACAAAGGGAACTAATGGGAACAGAAAGGAACAGTTTTAAATTGACAGGATTTGAAACTTGAGTTTATGGAACACAAGGGGAATGGGCCAAGAACATCTTGGTCTTTGAACTGAGTTTCAGTCAGAAATATTCAGGTGTTATGGGGAGGAAGGAAAATAGAAGAGACGACAAAGATAAGGAGCTTGAGCTGAAGAAGGAGAATTGAGATGTAGAGTTATAGAAGCCTAGGAATAGCACAGTTTTAATGCTAAGAAAGGAGCTTTCACCAAATGGCTCCACGTATAATTCAGGTCCCATGGTTTCCAGTACTGTCATCTACCCAATTACGAATCTGGCTTCTGGGGTTGGAAATAAATCTGTGTTTCTTCTACCTACAAACTTAGCTCCTTTGATAGAGAAAAATGGTAGATCACAGCTATTGGTTTTGACAATCGACAGATTCTGATTTTTCTTTTAAATTATTGATACATTACCATAAAACAACAAAACATTAATAATAATCTCACCAGATCTTTGTAGCATTATGTGCTGATGCTCTCTGACAAGAACCTTTTTCTAATTCTTTTTTTTTTTCTTTTTCATTTGCTTTATCTCTTGCTCTCAGTTCCTGGGAAACTGAGCCAATGAAAAACCAAGGAGGCAGACTGAAAAAAAAAATCAAACCCCAAAACGAACCAAAAAAACCTTGTTATTTGGATAACATGAGATAATGATGTATTGGCCTGTACTACCTGTTACATCCTCAATTGTGCATGCAATTTAGTAGTCTGAAATAACAAACTCCAGTTAGTGCACAGGGATAGAAGAGTGGAAAGCAGAATCACAAAGTCTGGGGAATCTGAGGGTATTGTCATCAGTGAGTCTTCACTGCAAATTTCACTTTTCTTGTGAAAATAATTTCTTGTTTTAGTAGTAAGAAAGATGCTTTTTGTGTTGAGTCCTCATTCGAAGATGAGAGACTACTGGTTAATTGGGCTTATATAATATTATTTTTATTTAAGTTGATGAAAAATCATCTTTATTTTTTTACCCAATTTAAATCAAAGTTTTTGACATTAATACTGTCAACTAAATATGAGCTAAAATGGTGGAAAACTTAATTAAAAGAAGAGATAACTACATTCTTGGGTAGTTTTAGCATCAGACTTATTGTCTTCAAGAAGGGAATTAATTAAATGGCTGCTTCAAAACATTTATGATATGATCTATTATAGAAAATAAGCCCTTCAAAAATGAGACAATGGGGGAAATTAAAGCTGTATTTATATCATTAATAGAGCATTATATTTAATATCACATATTGAAAATTACCTACTTTATCTATTTATTAGTCATTGCCTTTTATTTGTGCATGTAGAAAGTGAGTGCCCAGATTCAGGGTGAGAAGGATATGAAGTCTGAAAATGTATATTTAGTGTTGTAATTACATGCATATTTAAAGTGTGGTTTTTCTCCACTTTGGGCTATGAAGGCAAAGCAAAACAACAGATTTGGAGTGGAAACTGATGTGCAGTCTAACACAAGAGCGAGAGAAAGAATTTGTGGTAAGCAAACCAATTGCAAACACTGAAAGTTATAATAATATATATTAAAATGATTATTTTGTGATTTTTATGCTAAGTCAAAATATTTCCTGTATGTTTAATTTCCAGATAATATTGAAGAGGGATATTTCCATATTTGTTTGAAGAACACGTGCATTAAAGAGGTTGGAAAACACAGCTGGAATAGTATCTTTTCTGATATTTGTGACTCAGACTGGTTTTGGGAACAATCCCTGGCATACAGGAGCACTCAATAAATATTTGCTTAATAATTGGGCTGTAAAATGACTTAATCTTACTGAATCTTGCTTTCCAGTGATTAGCTTTTATACTATCTCCAATGTATTTATTTTACCATTATAGTAGAGCAGACTATGAAACCTTATATAGAGAGATATGGTAGAAAACTGTGAGGAAACTTTTTGGTGATGGAAAGCTGGGGTATATAATTTTATTTAAGCCTTTACATTGAGATTTGGGGAAGACCATTTATTAAAAAAAGTGGACAATAGAAAAACAGCAAGCTTGGGAGCTACAGAGCTTATGAGAGCAATAATATTTGTGGTTGAATTTATGCATTAGAACACTGGTTTCCAGACTTGTTCAACTGAAAGACAGGTGAAAGCTTTGCTGCTCTGGTTGACTCAGAGCTAAGGGGTCTTGAAGCTGTGTTTTCTTATCATCCAGCTTTCTCTGTGATAGCTGTGGAGGGGCTCTGAAGTGCAATGTTAAAATGACTGCATTAGAAATAAGCTAAGTGGCTACATGAGAAGACAAATATTTGTTGACTGACTTATTGACTGACTGCATGCATGAAAGTATGAGTGTGTGAATAGATATATCTGAGTAGACCAAGAAGTAGGAGCAGCAGGAGCAAAAGGAGGAGGAACAGAATAAGGAGAAAGAGGTTGTGGTGAGAAAACACTGCATGCTTTCTCTGAGCTAGGTATGGTTGTAAGTGCTTTTATTTATTTGATGTTGACAGTAAACCGATAAGGAAAGTACTATTATCATTTCCATTTTATAGATGAGAAAACTGAATCACAGGATCACAGGGAGGTTAAGCAACTTGCTGAAGATCGCAGAGCTAACAAGTGATCATACTACTGAATAAATGTTGATTAATATCAATATAATGGATAAATGTTGATTAATATAATAAATTGAATTAAATACTTATCTCTTTTATATCCATGTATCTATATAATATATCTATATCTCCATCTATATCTCTGCCATTTGCCTGATAATATGTGAAACATGTAGGAGCAATCAAATGAGAAATGAAACATAGTTCTTCCTTTGAAGAACATATGGTTTGGTTGGAGAGATGCACTTACATATAATACTACACAATAACACAATACTACATTTATTTAAGTGCTTTGCTTAATTCAGAAAATAAAGGCAGTAAGAAGGCAGGGCTTAATGAGATCACTATAGCCTGGAATTGTCATCAAAGGCTTTATTTAGAAGATGAGACATTAAGTCAAAAAGTGTAGGCTAGGTAATGAGGATAAGAGAATTTTTTTTTAAGCTGGTAGGAAAATGAGGACGGACATGGTTATAAATATCATATACGCAGATGCCCATGTAGAGATAGATCTGACTAAAAATAGGATTTGTGTTGGGCAACTGGAAACTGGGATTGGAATGGTCATATAGTCTTGAGAGGATCTTGAGAGGAAGGTCGAGTATAGAGTCTGTATTCTATGTTGACACCGAAACTCACCTTACCGGTAAAGACATTTATAGATGAGGGCAAAGGGGTGAAAAAAGATATTCCATTCAAACAGAAACCAAAAGTGAGCAGGAGCAGCTATATTTATGTAAAACAGACTTTAAATCAAAAACAATAAAAATAGACAAAGAAGGTCATTATATAATGATAAAAGGATCAATTCAATGAGAGGATATAACAATCCTAAATATATATGCACCCAACACCGGAGCACCTAGATTCATAAAACGAATACTACTAGACCTAAAGAAAGAGACAGACAGCAATACAATAACAGCGGGGACTTCAACACCCCACTCGCAGCACTAGACATATTATAGAGATAGAAAATAAGCAAAGAAACATGACAGAGGATGTTTTTGAGAAACCAATGTAGCAGGTGGAATGTAGTATGCTGGTAGCAGTCAGTGCTATGGCAGGATTAATTTGGTGGAAGACGTAAGACAAATTACTGTAGGGATTGAGTAGACTTTGAAATAAGGAGATGTGTAAGAAGGTAGTGCAATAACACAGGAATGAGTTAAAGAGCACCCAAATTGGGGTCATGACACTGACAGTACAAATGAGGAGAGAAACAATCAGGAATAATCTCCATGGCTGAATCAGTCACTTGCATTTAGCTACAAGTTAGAAAACTCAGAGTGAACTTCTGCTGAATATTTTCTGAGTGCAAACTAACTTTGTTATGTGATAGTGAAATATAGTGGCTGCTTGCCTTAGATTGCTCAGTTTCTTGCAGTTGTAAATCACTGTATAAATATCTTACAACAGGAAACTCCCCAGTGTCAGATACAAACTGTGTAAAACAAGCCAAAGGAAATCTGTGACTCAAAAAAATAAATATTGACAATTTAAGAGTAAGAGAATTTGGCACAAAATTATGAATTGAAAATCAAACAATTCACCTGCATGGATCACCTACTACGCACGTCTAATTACACTGCCACAGATTAACACTCATTTTGAAAAACCGACTATAACATCTTGCATGTATCAAGGATAGATTTCTCTTCAATTTTATGGATTTTATACATGAAATCATTTTAAACATTAGTGGCAAATTGCTATAATTAGAAAACTATGCTCCAATAAATTTTCACCAGAAACCATTTCATTTTACTGGATAAGAATATCATAGAATAGCAGAAGGTGGCAAACTTTTCCAGGGGAAATATCTTGCTATCCTGAAATTGAGCAAATGCAAAGATGTCAAAGTGTATACTACACATTTTTTTAACTGTAATATTTGACTGACACCTTTACTGCCATCAGAAGCAGCACGTTTTCAACCCTTTACTAGTTTGAAATCCAAAGAAATGTATTATAATTTCTGGATAGTTTATGCTGAAAATTAAGAGAAATGACATTTGTCCTATGCGATAAACTAACAGGAAAGAGGGTGCCGACGTGCACTACATCTGTGGACCTGTGAATGGGCTCAACATTCCATATTTCTGTCTCCATACATGGCTTCCCTTCATGATCAGCTCAGGAGGGTGCCAAAACCAGCTTGTGGAGCTGGTGAGGAATGAAAAAAAAGAGAACTCTTCTGTGATGTGTCAGACAGAAGGGTTGAAGGGTCAAGAGGTAAAGGGCTACTTTTTATGCCCCAGTGTGAATTTTTTACTCAACCCCAGCATTTTGAAGAGTTGTAACACAGCTGCTCCTTCTCTTCTTCTCCCATTCACTTTCTTTCTTTATTTTTTTTTTTTTTTTTGAGACAGAGTCTCACTTCGTTGCCTGGGCTAGAGTGCCGTGGCGTCAGCTTAGCTCACAGCAACCTCAAACACCTGGGCTCAGGCTATTCTTCTGCCTCACCCTCCCAAGTAGCTGGGACTACAGGCATGCGCTACCATGCCCGGCTAATTTTTATATATATATATATATTTTTTTTTAGTTGTCCAGCTAATTTCTTTCTATTTTTAGTAGAGACAGGGTCTTGCTCTTGCTCAGGCTGGTCTCGAGCTCCTGAGCTCAAACAATTCACCTGCCTTGGCCTCCCAGAGTGCTAGGATTACAGGCATGAGCCAATCCTATTCCCTTTCTTGCTTCATCACCCCCACACTCTTAAGGGTTGGAGGGTGAGGCCATGGATCCTCTTTTACTCTCAGGCTCTTTCTGAAATCTGTAGGGAAACAGCTAATAGGAAAGAAAGAGGCAAGCCAACTTACAACTGGGCTGGGAAGGACACAAAGCCTGGCTTTGGCACTTTCTTACCTCTCATTGATTGCTTTTCTCTCACTTCCTGGTGTGTCTTCTTCCCAACTGTGATGAACTCAATTGCATTCCCCAAAAATGCACATATTCAAGCCTTAACCTCTGGTACCTTAGAATGTAACTGTATTTGGAGATACCTTTAAAAAGAGGTGATTAAGTTAAGATGAGGCCTTTTGGGTGGGCTGTAATCCAATTTGACTGGTGTCCAGCACTCCTACTTCTGGGTATGTATTCAAAAGGAAAGAAATCAGTATGTCAAAGAGACATCTACACTAGCATGTTTATTGTAGCACTATTCACAAGAGCCAAGATATGGAATCAACCTAAGTGTCCATCAGCAGATAAATGAATAAAGAAAAGGTGGTATATATACACAATGGAATACTATTTGACCATAAAAAAGAAAGAAATCCTGTAATTTGCAGCAACATTGATAGAACTAGAGGTCATTATGTTAAGCGAAATATCCCAGGCACAGGAAGACAAATATCATTATGTTCTCAGTCAAAAGTGTGAGCTGAAAATGTGAATTTCATCCAGTAGAGACTAGAATGGTGGCTACCAGAAGCTATGTTCAAGCTATGTTGAATAGAAGTGAAGGAAGTGGGCATCCTTGTCTGGTTAGACTTTTGTTTTATAGTTTTTGATTTTATATTTATGTTAAGACCCATTTTGCAGTTAGTTTTTGTATATAAGTGTGAGGTAACGCTAGAACTTCATACACACACACACACACACACACACACACACGGGTTTGAACTGCATGGGTCCAGAAATATGTATGTTATTTTTCTTTTTTTAAATTTCAGAATATTATGGGGGTACAAAGATTTTGGCTACATGAATTGCTTTTGTACAGTTTGAGTCAAAACTGTAAGTGTGCTCAGCACCCAGATAATGTGCATTATACATGTTAGGTATGTATTTACCCATCCCTCTGCCCCCCCTCCCACCTGCTTGATTTCTGTTGAATTTTACTACCATATGTGCCAAGAGTATTGATGGATTAATTCCAATTTAATAGTGAGTACATGTGGCTTTTGATTTTCCACTCTTACGATACTTGACTTAAAGAATAGTCTCCAGTTCCATCCAGGTTGTTACCAAAGGTGTTAGTTCACCATTTTTTGTTTTCTTGTTTTTTTTTTTTTTTTTATTGCTGAGTAGTACTCTGTGGTATACATATACCACATTTTATTAATACACTAATGTACTGATGGGCACTTGGATTGATTCCACATCTTTGCAATTGTGAATTGTGCTGCTATAAACATTTACATGCAAGTGTCTTTTTGATAAAATGACTTTTTTTTTCCTTTGGGTAAATACCCCAAAATGGGATTGCTGGATCAAATGATAGGTCTACTTTTAGTAATTTGAGGTGTCTCCATGCTACTTTCCATAGAGGTTGTAATAGTTTGTAGTAGTACCAACAGTGTATAAGTGTTCCTTTCTTTCTGCATCCATGCCAGCATCTGTTGTTTTGGGACTTTTTGATAAAAGCCATTATCATTGTTGTTAAGTGATATCTCATTGTAGTTTTGATTTGTATTTCCCTGATGATTAGTGATGTTGAACATTTTTTCATGTGTTTCTTGGCAATTAGTCTATCTTCTTTTGAAAAGTTTCTGTTCATGGTTTTTGCCCATGTTTTAGGGTTTGCTTTATGAATCTGGACACATCTGTGTTAGGTGCATAAATATTTAGGATTATTATGTCTTATTGTTGAATTCTTCCCTTCACCATTATATAATGACCATCTTTGTCTTTCTTTACTTTTGTTGATTTGAACTCTATATTATCTGATATGAGAACTGGCTTTCTTTTGATTTCCATTTACATGGAATATTTTTTTCTATCTCTTCACCTTGATTCTGAATGAGTCCTGGTGGGATAGATATGTTTCCTGGAGATAGTAGATACTTGGCTTGTATTTTTTCATCCATTCAGCCAGCCTATGTCTCTTGAGTGTGGAGTTCAAGCCATTCACATTTATTGAAAGAATTGATAAGTGGGCTGGATTTCTGTTCCTCTGATTGAATAGAACTATATTGCTTTGTTTTAGTTCTTGAGCCATTGTGGCATCTGGGCTCTGATCTTTATATTTTGGGTGATTTTTCACTTATAGGTGTCTATTGTACTGATATGTATATAATGCAGTTCTGAGTACTTCCTGCAGGGCAGGTCTGGTCTTGACAAATTCCCTTAGATTTTGTTTGTCTGAGAAGGTCTTTATTTCTCCCTCATAAAACAAACTTAGTTTTAAGGATACAAAATTCTAGACTAGTCATTATTCTGTTTGAGATGACTGAGAATGGGGCTCTAGTCATTTCTGGCTTGTAAGGTTTCAGTTGAGAAGTCTGAAGTTAGTCTGATGAGCTTTCCTTTGTAAGTTACCTGCTGCTTTTGCCTTACAGCTCATAGGTGCA
>CAUYSK010043336.1:0-27074 GCA_963575035.1 Avahi laniger
CCTGGGCTCAAGCGATCCTCCTGCCTCAGCCTCCCGAGTAGCTGGGACTACAGACATGTGCCACCATGCCCGGCTAATTTTTTCTATATATTTTTAGTTGTCCAATTAATTTCTTTCCAATTTTTAGTAGAGACGGGGTCTTGCTCTTGCTCAGGCTGGTTTCGAACTCCTGAGCTTGAACAATCTGCCCACCTCGGCCTCCCAGAGAGCTAGGATTACAGGTGTGAGCCACCGCGCCCGGCCTGTTTTTTATTTCTTTTTGCAGAAACGAGGTCTTCCTATGTTGCCCAGGTTGTTCTCAAATTCCTGGTCTCCCACACTTCTGGGATTGCACGTGTAAGCCACTGTGCCTGGCCAACACCTGTTTTCCGAGAACAATAAAATGAAGGTAAAAATCAGTAATGGAATAATCCTAAAAAATTCTGAAATATTTGGAAATTATCACACTTCTATATAGCCCATTGGTCAAACACAGAATTAGAAGGGAAATTAGAACATTCTTTGCACTTAATGAAAATAAAAATGCAGCATATCAAAATTCGTAGGATGCACTCACTAAAGTCCTACTAAGAGAAAACTTACAGCGCTAAATGTACGTATTAGGAAATAAGAACTGTCTTAAATCAGTGAACTTCACTTCCATCTTAGGAAACTAAAAAATGTAGAGCAAAATTATACCCCATGTAAGAAGAAAAGAAATAAATATCTGAGCAGAAAGCAACTGGAACTGAAAACAGAAAAGCAACAGAGAAAATCAATGAATTCAAAAACTTGTTCTTTAAGATGATGAAGAAAAGTGATTAACTTCTAGCTTGACTAACTAGGAATAAAGGAGAAAAGCCACAAATTTCCAACATCCAAAATGAGAGAAGTAACATAACTACAGCCTACAGATATTAAAAGATTATAAGAGAATATTATGAACATTATGGCAATAATTTGGCAATTTAATGAAATAAACAAATTCCATGAAAGCCACAAACTACCAAATTCACTTAAAAAGAAATATATAATATGAATATCTCTAGGTCTATTAAATAAATTAAATTTGTAGTTAACCTTCATACCTGCCAAATATTCTTTTTTTCTTCTTTTCTATCGTGTGGCTTGATTGAGATTTCCTTTATGTTATTCCCTTTTCCTTTCATGAGTCTGGAAGTCATATACTCAAAAATTCTATTTTTTTAGTGGATACACTAAAAATTATAACACATAAACTATGCTTATCAGCATCCAAAATTGATAATTTTATTTTCATTCCAGACAATGGAAAAAAATGAGAGCAAGTTAACTCAATTTACTGTATTTTTTGCTTGAATGCTGTTGAAGTTATTATGTGTGGGTGTAGATACAAACCTCTAAAGGCTTCATTATTGTTGTTTATGCAGTTATGGTTATTTTGATTTATCCACATATTACCATTTTCACTTCCCTTGAATTCTTCCTGCATCTCTGACTGTGAATTCAGTATCAGTTTTTTCTTTCTTAGGAGCACACATTAGAATGTCCTTTACTATCAGTTTGCTGGTGGTGAACTATTCAGTTTTTGTACGTTCAAAAATATCTTTATTTTATTCATAATTTCGATGAATATTTTTTCTTATTACACAGTTTTAGTTTTATAATTATTTATTTCAGCGTATAGAAAATTTCATTCTAATATCATCTTGTTTCCATTATTGCTTTTGAAAAATCTATTGCCAATCTAACTGTTGCTTTATTATATGTAATTATTTTTCATTCATAATGCTTATGAACTTTGGGTTTTTTTTTTTTGAGTCAATGAATTGATATATTTTGTCAGTCTTTCTCAGGGAAAATCCTTAGGAATTATCTGTTTAAATACTGCTTCTGTTCTATGCTTTTTCTCCTCTATTTCTGGGTCTCCAGTTACACATATGACACAACTTCTCACAGTGGCCTTTGTTTCTGATCCTCCTCATTTTCCGTCCTTTTGTTATTTCTATTACCATTTTTAATAGCTCTTTCTGTTGTATTTTATGGTTTCTGAATATTCTCTTCACATATATATATATATATATAGTCTGTTAAAACTGTCATCTGAAATCTTAATTTCATTCATTTTTCTATTCTAGAATTTCAAGTTTGTTCCTTTTCAAACTTGCTATAGCAATTTTTATAGTTTTAAGTCTCTGCCAAAATTTTGAGGTTGTACTTTATCTACTCAAACATAGTAAGCATAGTTGTGTTATAGTCTGGATCTGACAGTTTTAATAGCTGGAGAGCCTGTGTACCTGTGCTGTCTGTTGTTTCTGTTGGTTTTACTTGTGTTATACTGTAGTCTTGCACAGAATCCCACTGCTTATTTTACCAAATGAAAAATATTCTACCTGAATTTTGTGACCCTTTATAATCTATTCCTACCCTACTCATTCAATTCTATTTGTCCCTATTAACCACCACATACTTTCCAGTTCAATTAATTCAATATGCATTACCTCCTCCGTATTTTTTCTTAGGCTGTTCATCATCACTGAGAGTATTCACACACCTCCTCTCTAGAACCAATTAAATCCTACTCATCTTTCAGAGCTTGCTCTTCACACTCACTTCTTGTAAAGTTCAATGCAATTAACCTTACCCCTACGGTTCTCATGTATGTCAGGACTGTTTTCATGGCAAGCCATGGAAACTCAATTGAAGCAAAATAGAGAATTTATTGGCATTGCTGGATTTTTCAGGCTCTGCTTGATCCGTTGGTTCATTGTCACTAATTATTGTTTATTCTTTTCCCATTTTTAAACATCTTTTTTCCTCCTTCCATGTGATGATGATCTCTGGTAGCTCCAAGCTCATATTCTCTTTTTAAATTGCAATGTCGCTGGAAAAAGAAATTTGCTACATCATCATTACAAAAAATAATTTTGGAATTGAGTTGCATTGGCCTGTTCTGGGGCCATATTCCTGTCATTATTGCTAGAGAAATGGAATACAGTGACTGGCCAGTCCTGGGTCATGCACCCCTCTGACAGATGGGCTGAAATGATGTAAGTTATGATTCTGCAAAGGAAAATAAAGATGCTCTTACCAGAAAAAGGCCATGTGCACCTCAGAAAAAAGCAGTGGGTCCCAATATATCTCCCTTCTTTGGGCATTTTGAAATGATAGCCACTAGAAGTATTGCACTTACTTGTTTTTTTTATTATTTTATATATATTTGTTTTATCTTCTGAATTAAATATAACTTTAAAAATATATTAATATGTCCCATAAGTCTTTTCTATCTTTCATGGTGTCTTTTCATAAGAGATTATAACCTTCTCTATATCCACTTCTCTTCCTTTTTGGACACATGCAAAGATTTTCTTCCTTGCAGCTAGATTGGTTTATGTAGAAAATTTTGGCTAATGGGCTTTGAATGGAAGGGAACTATGTCCCCTTTGATCTGAAGCAGTTAACGGTGGGTGTACATTCCCCAGGCACTTTCTGCTCCAATAATGCAGCAAATTCTGATGCCACTTATTGATATAGCAGCATCACAAGATGATACAGATTTTGTTAGATTTTGGCCCTGAGTGACTATGTGGCGCAGTCTCTTGCCAACCTTCATTGGATATATAGCATGAGCAAGAAATGTAACTTTATTGAGCTACCAAACATTTTTGGATTGCTTTGTTTCTACATCATGTTCTAGCCATTCATATGCAATTTATGAGTAATCGTGGCCATGGACTAAGAACTCTTTATGAAAGAACTGCTATTTGAGTGTTACGATTTTAATCTTATGTTGTTGTAGAGTTTTCAAATTTTAAAGTGCTTTCACATATATTATCATTTGGTTTTCACAATAATCAGATGGGGTAGGTAGAAAAGGCTTTATATTCTCTGTTTTACAAATTAATAAAATGCATCTCAGATTTGTTAAGTGATACACTCAAGAGCATACTTATGTGAGACAGAGCTAGGACTAGACATTCTAAGTTCGAGTATGAAGTTCATTATTCTAAATTTATAGTAAGTCATACATTCTAAATTACTTTTTCTTAACTGAACCTTCATATGTCTTACCATCAAAAGTCGGTTTTGTAATAAGGATTTATATTATATAATGTAAATAGAAAGTTTATTTTCCATTAGGTTTCCTAATATCCATATTCAGGAACTATACAGTCTCTGAGGTGTATATATTTATAATCAGCAAATGCATTTCACTATTTGATAAACACGAGTACCTTATTTTTCTTCCAGATTTTTATGTGGCCATGTATTTTAACAGATTTAAAATACTTCAACATGTTTCTATGAAACTCAACTAGCTCATGAGTACCTATATTTTCTCCTTGGGATACAAAAAAAGTAAACCTGCCCACTCAAGATATCTCAGTCATAGTCTGTTTTAAATGTAATTAATTCAGAATTTAAACTCAGTCCAGTGAACATTCTGACTTCTACTGCCTCTCTTTTCCTCCCCCCTGGGGTGTTCTGTGCTGGATTGGTGGTAATTGAGTTTACATATCATTCTTCATCAGGAGCCTGGGTTGGGTAGGAGGGAGTCTGGTCTGAGTGGGGTCCTTGGGTCCAGCTGACCCCTGCCTCTGTGTGTCTGGTCTATGAGCATGTTGCGTTGGCCCTGCTTTTGATTTCCTGCCTTGGTGCTGGTCACTATGTGAACCGCTGTCATCCACCTTATTCCCGCCTCAGCTGTCTCTGGTTTCCCAGCCTTCTCAAAACTTCTCTACTGAGCAGGGGGGAAAATTACAGGGAGAAGTCCTTGGGGCAGCTTGGGAATTCTCTGCTGTTCTTCTAGGCCCAAAAAGGGCCTCTATGAGGCTGCCCTTGGGGTGATGTGTAAAGATACCTCCCTCAATCACTGCATTGGATGTTCAGCTTTTCTAAGTGACTTAGACTCTCTTAGGCTGGACCTTAGGTTTCATTTTTATTAAGCTCTTGTTTCCTGGACCTTAAAAATCAAAACTCCAGAGACTCCTTTGTCAGCAGACATTAACTGCTTTTCCCCTGAGGGGAATGTATATAGAAAACTAGTTTACTGGTAGGAGTAGGTTAAGGCTAAAAGGAATGGGAACAGTTTATGATCAGTGTATTATTCTGCAATACATCTAGATTTTTCTCGTCTTCTGTGTTTTTATGTCCTCCCATTTATTTGTTTCAATTTTTGGCCTTTATCCAAAGACTATCTTAGACACCTCTGGTCCAAGGTCCTAGTAGAACAGATAGTAGCTACTCAGTTAATGTGTGCTGGATGGTAGTAGTTTGGATGAGTTTTACATTGTACCTTCATGTACTGTATCTAAACCTATTGATTCTTTCAAATGTCTTCAAAAGTTGTGAGCATCATATAAGCTGTCAGAAATGTTTATTGATTCATTGGTATGTTAATCATAATTCTTTTGAGTACAAGGAATAGGAAGATGACTTGAACTATATTAGATTGAAGAGACTTATTTGAAGAACACTGGTGTATCTAATGTAGTTCTGAGAAGTGCAAGGGTCCAGTGGCCTCGCAGAGTTAATGGACACAACACTGAATGTCTAAGATACCCTGTTCTCACCTCTACTCTAAATACTGGCTTCAGTCTCAGTCCCCTTGGCAGGAAACATGACTATTGAATTCCCAAGCTTCATATATCACAAGCTGATCACCGACTGTTCTCTAGTCCACAGCTCATTTTTAAAGAGTCTTAGGATCAAACTCCAGTTGACCTATCTTGGGTCAGGTGCTTGCTTCAAGACCAATTAATACTGACAGTAGGTTGTTATTACTGGCTTCATGTAAGCCAGAAATGTTGCTAGTTCTCTCTTAAATGAGGTGTCCCAAAATGAACAAATAATAACCCTTGTGTGTTTGGCAAAGTGTTTGGCAAAGTGATGAATACATAATAGGCACTTGTAATTATTTACTGATGGACTGAATAATTCGTTGATTGATTAATTAAAAAAGCGAGATGCTTAAGTCTACATGGCTGTGTCATTTAACCTTAGTGTTTTCTTTTAATCATTCTGTTTCCTCGCATGGATCCAATTTCCTTGTGCACTTTATGAAAAACAATTCTCCTTCTAATTCATGGAAACAATAACTGAAATTATTAATATACAAAAATATGGATTAACAAAGCAAATCTAAATTAAACCATAACAGTTGAATTTGAAATGCATCCTGAGTGATTTTCTCAATTTTGAAGCTTTTACAGCTCTCTGCCAGACCCTCCCTATTTGGATAAAAGCCCAAAAATCTATCTTTTGGGTTTACTTAAGTAAGTGATAGCAAATGACTATTTCATTGGCATATGTTGTAAAAACATCTTCCCTGCTGTTCATGGGCTTAATTTTCCCGCAATATACCTCAGCATTCTATTAATATATGCAGAACGCTTCACAGGACACAAGAGTTAAATAGCTAGTCCTATTTAAATAGTCTATGCTATAATCTTCCTCGAACTCTTACGGCATTATGATGTGTCACCGTTTTTCCTGAGGTCTGTACATTTAAATTATTTAAAGGATTTAAAATAAGATTGTTTTTGGTTACTAATTTCAATTAGGTTGACATTACCCTTGTTAGCAGCTAAAGAGACAGAGGGATAGAGAAAAGAGTATCAATATGTTCAGGGAAAAGACGCTCTGGAAACCAAGTATTAAATAAATCACTCCCATCACACAAGCGCCTGAACTATCTTTCTTTATATATTTTGAATTAAAGTATTTATAATTATATTTCTATGAAAAATAAGATAGCAAGAAATATTTTGTGTGGGGTAGATTTGAGTTTCTCATCCAATATTTTATTTCTCATTTTTACTGTGATATTTAATATAGGATGTTAATAGATGGAATGCTTTAAAAATAGTTGCATGTATTGAAAGCTTATAAAACCTGATATCAGTGAGTAAATCATACCTCAAATACTTCCAGTTAGTTCCATGTAATAGATAATTATGCTGTTTAAAGATATAAACTTTTGAATTTATCAATGTTTTAAAAATTAGCCATAAATGTCTGTGAGGTTATAAACTTTCAACCTCATTCAGGGATAAGGTTGTGCATGTTAATCCCCAAACAGAGTAGTTTCAACTAGAATGTATATCCTGATCTTATAGATTGCGGAAGTTGGTTATACGTATACACACACGCATGTATACACATGCAGTATATATATTTCATACATATATGCACACATATGAATATCTATATTCAATGTAAACTATGTCTCAATACCCTTTAGCAGTCCACCAAAGCTATAAAAGCATTATCCATTTCTTGAAATACTAACAATTAGCCATCAAATGTGAAAAAAACAAGTAGAAACGTTGAAATGAAGACTTTGCAAGTCACTTAAGAATTCCCTGAAATGGTAATAAAGTAAGGGTATCACTACTCAAAGACTCTTTCTTAAGATGAAGATGTTGGAATTTTATCAAGACTAGTATGCTGTTTTATTTCGTCAAATTTATGAATATACCTGAAAAATTAGTCATATTTTCTATTACTCTTCTGATAGTGACAAGTGTTATATCAGAACCACATGTAATTGACGTCACATAATATGATAATAAACAATTATCAGTGAAATCTTTTTAATCTAGTTAGATATTTCTATATTTTCTAATAGCCACTGGTCTTTAGAATCCATAAACCTAAAAATCATGGATATTTACATTGCCTTAGAATTAAAGAATGATGACATAATGGAAAAAGAAAACTTGCCCTTCTGTTGGAATTAGATCATATTTCATTTTTCATTTCAGTGTATTTTTCATCAATATTCCTTTCCAAAAATTGAGTGTGATTGTTTTTCATACTTTATTTTAGTGAAATGCAAATTAGGAGTGTTATAGCTAATCAATGCCACCAAAATAGTTCTTTTAAATAACCAGGACATGAACTCTTTAACAAGATTCAGTCAGTTCTATTTATAGTTCCCCTAAGCTATGAACTATTTGTACACCCATGTTTCTGCATAATGACTTTTCAATGTGGTTTCAGTAATCATTCCAGAAGGCACAATCTCAAAATATCTATATGCATAAAGAATATATTTAAAATAAAGGCTAAATTGGCTGGCCATGCATTAAACCATTTGCCTGTGAAATCATTTTGTGAAATATCTCCAAACAGGAGATGTTCCAGCTGAGTGTAGGACATAGCAAACATTTTTTTGCTTACCGTATTACATCACCATAACTTCTTTTGGAAACACTTCTTCCGCTAAGTGTCCTCTTAAACATTTCTTCTTTCTTTAAGATGGCAAGCCATTTTGAGAACTTGGACTTTATTTAGCCCACACAGGCTTAGTAGAAGTGATAGATTCATTCTCAAACTACTTGCCTTTAAATACTTAATAGCTGAAACGAGAGGCACTGGTGATTTTGTGAAGAGAGTATGTTAGTACCAGACTCCCCCAATTTAGGAGATGAGGGGTGCAAAGAGTGAATAATATGGGCTTCCTTGGAAGAGCGTTTGTCTTCGATGTTTCTGAATGAGAAGCTGTTCTCTTTTTTTAAGGCTTTGGAAAGAAAGACATTTGAAAGAGCCATATTTTTAGTTTCAAAACAAAAATAATTCATTTCTTTTGAGCGTTTTTTTAATCAAGTACATGTGCAAAATCTTTTCACATAAATGAATAATGCTTTTATAATGAACCTGGTCTTTTACAAGACAATCTCAAAATAAGTACATTGTATTGCTAACTGCTATTTTTCTATCTTTAAGTTTGAAGAGAAACATCAGATCGGGACTTATTCATGATCTCAGACCTCTAGTAACAGAAAAATATTTGTGCATTGTATCTTTAATTTTAAGATTTGCTCTTTTTCCTACAGGCAAATAATATCACTTTTTTAAATTATTACAGTCAGATTCACTGTGCTTATCGTATTACTCTTTTTCTAAGTTTTAGAACCAACAGGTTCCCTGACATTAACCTCTAGCTAATGTTTACCAATAGAAAAGATAATTAGTAAATTAATTATAATTGTTTCTCAAAGCAATTTTTATTTACTAGCTTCTGCTGTTAATGTGCCTTTAGAGAATAAAAATGTAATTCTATGAACCTGGCTGTTTTCTGAGGTCATCTTTTTTTTAAATCATGGGCGGATCATCTCAGTCATAACAGGGATCTCAATTTACATCCAGGAATACAAGTGAATACACATTCACAATTTTGTGTTTGGTAATTTTTCTTGCTGCCATGAAATAATTTTTATATGTCTGTTCCTACCTCTTCTGTCTATATGGACTTACATATTTTTAAGTAGTATATGAGGATAAAAATTTTAAGGGTGTTGAAAAATATAATTTATTTTTGGACGTGGCATATTTACTGCCTCTAAAGGAAGATACCTGCACACTATCTCTTCCAGATAAAAAGTGTTATGTACTCCGCCACTCCATAAGTACACCTATTTTCTTATATAAGTACATGACATCATCGTTTAAACCTAACTGATTTCTAAGCACCACAGATGTTACTAGTTATTTAGAAGTCTAATTTGAGCAGAATGTGTCACGCCAACTTTGCACACACGCGCTCACACAGGCAGTATTCACATTAAAACTTTCACCTCTATTAAATAGCAACAGTTCTTCAAAAATTCCAACACTCCACTCTTAACAACTAAATAAAATATGTGTCTTTGAGGAGTAATGTGCCTATTTTATTTTTACTCCTTAAGGCGAATCTTGTATTGAGTGGTGCAGTTTGGTTACCCGGCTGTCACTTTAATCAGTTCTCAAAGACGCACGTGAGGCTGGGTGGGTTTAGTCTTCCAACCTCATTGTTTTACTCATCCTGAGTAAGGGTAAATATCCGTGACTTTGTTTTCAATGGAGGTCACATAGATACAGCCATCAATATTGAAACAGCATTTTCTCTTGCAAACAGAAGCTTTAATAGCCTCTACAAGGGTTTGCTCCTTAGGGAGACTAAATTCAAAATGGCACAAGCCATCTGTTGTGGTGGGATTTTTAAAGTTTCCTTATGCAGCATCTCTCTCTCTCTCTCTCTCTTTCTCTCTCTCTCCACCACCCCCCTTTCTAAATCTCTCTCTTTTTTTCTTTATTTTTTGGTTGTACAGAGTGACAGCTTTATAATCCATTCTTAAATTTCAGAGTGAATAACTCATAAAAATATAGCAGGTCCACAAACCTTTGTATAGAGGTACATTTAAAAAATCAAATTTGCAACATTGAATCCAACAGTCAATTTGGTGTCTACCAAGGAAACTCTCAAGTTCTCTGGCCATGGAGAATTTTGGGGGATAGGGAAACTGTGGGTGGGCCCAGACAGGTGACTGTCCCATGAACCATTTATTTGTATACATCTCTAAATCCTGATTTCAGAAGTCTTTTTGTTGAGCTGGAATTGGTATTGAAAGCATTTTTAGAAAGAAGAATGTTCTTTGGGTTGAACTTGGATATTTTCCAGAAATTCAGAGGGCAGAATTGGTAAAAGGAGATGTTTAAATCATCAAATCCAGAGTGCACTATTATCCCTTACAAAAGTAGAAAAAAATTGTAAGTTAGTATTTGTTTTCACTAATAGATTGTAAGCTTAATGCAAGCAGATACTATCTCATTCATTTTACAGCCCTAGTCTCAAGAAAGGTACCTGTCACATACTATGTGCTTAGTCAATATTTGTGTAAGGAAGAAAAGAAAGTAGGAAGGAAAAAAGGGAGGGAGGAAGTAATTAAAAAAAAGAAAATTTAGAATGAATAGTGAAAACTCTTTAAAAAACATTGAACCTTATGCATTAACAACTCTAAACTAAAACACTGAAAGAATAGTATAAAAACAAAATCTGCAAATTATCGCAAATGTTTTAAAAACTAAATATCAACACTAGAATAAGTTACATTAGGTACCATACAGATTTGACCTTTGGATTTGACATTCTTACTTTGAGTCTAGAATTGGGTTAGTTTTTGAATAACTTATAACCTCAGCTGGTCTAAGAAGATCATGCCCATAATAGGACTTGGGAGGAATAATTCTCTGGGCAAAAGTATGATTCTTCCTGTTTCAAGAATTTTTACACCATGGTGAGAGATCCTCTAGTCACCAGTAGCTCTCAAACTTTATTCAAGAGTGGACACTGGACTATGTCTAATTTAATTTTCTAGACTGTTTTATTCAAATTAATTTGCGGGGAAAAGATTTGTAGGATCACGACAAAGTACGTTAAGTAAGACCATGTGAACAATGGTATGCATTGCTGTACAAGGGCATTATTTCCCCTGTGACACATGCTTTAATTTCCCCTGTTTTGTTTCACTAGATGAACATTTCTAGGCATGAGACCTAGAAATCACAGGATATATAAGCAGCACAGGATGTATAAAAGGAGATTTTCGTAAGTAATCGTGGAAGGACAAAGGCCAATATTCAGGTGTTTTCCTTGTGGCTCCTTAATCAATTCTTCTACATTCTATCTTATTTTCATCTGGTTTAAGTCAGACTAGCATTCTAGACTCACCCTACCCCTACCTAGTGTTATTCCACTTCTCTGGACTAAAATAGTACAATATTAATCTTAAAAGAATGAGAGAAACAGACAGGAAATAGTAGCAGAGCCTAGAACTCAGACTTCCAGACTCCCAGGCCAGTAATCTTGGACATAGGGACACCATTTCTTGCCACTCTGTCATCTTTCACCTTAGTTTTCTCATCAGTACAATGGAAGTACGGGACCAAATCGTACCCAGTGTCACTTTATGCTTCCTAGAGCTAGGATAAGATCAAATTGATGGATGGGTCTGATAGAAACATAAGGTTTTCCAGTTGATACGGACTAGAAAATGATTCCATAGTAATTCTTGGAGATACTGTTACATGGGGCTGTTTAATGGAAATATGCAGGCATTGCTTAAATGGAGGACTCCCATTCATATTTGAATTCTGTTCCCAAAAAAGGTGGGGGAACACTACCTGTTTTTTTGTTTGTTTCAAATTATTTCCCTCTAAGTATGTTGTCCACTCAAATATATTCTCTTCCCTCTCTCTTTTTTTTTTTTTTCTTAACATATTTGTCTGGGCACATGACTGCCCTACCATAGACTGTATTTCCTAGCCTGTGTTGGAGCAAGATGGGTCCATGGTACTAAGTTCTTGCCAAGGTAATGTTAACTGAAGTGATGTGTACAGCTACTATGTCATGTATTTAAAAGGAACTTGCTTGAATTCCATTTCATTTTTTATACCATCTTATGGGCTGGAATAAAGATGTGACCATGACCCAGCCTAAGCAGATGACAATGACGCCCTGGAAGATTTGGGAGTAAAAACATGGAAGTGAACTGAGTCCCGAGTAATCTCCTGCAGCAGAGTTGTGCCACTAGCCAGAACTTCCCATCTACCTCTAGGCTGACACTTGAGAGAGAAATAAAATTCCATCTCCCTCAGTTCACTACTGGGGATCCATTTGTTACAGAGGCTTAGCCTGTAACCTGACTAATGGTGCCTGTCTCCCAGCAGGAGCGGGGCACCGTCACTGCAGCTATAGAAAGAACATTGACTCCACTGCCCTCCCATAGCTGGTGGGCCCAAAGCCGCAGTCCCCCATGAAAAACTCAGTTCCTAAAGACCATGTGTTGATCAAGTGCCAAAGAATAAAGATAGGTCCTGAATTAAAAAAACAGACATTGATCAACACTCATGTGTGCATATAGTAGTAAAACTCAACAGAAACCAAGCAGGTGGAAGAGGGGAGGAGAAGATAGGTAAATTCATACCTAATGGGTACAATGCACATTATCTTGGTGAAGGGTACACGTATAACTTTGACTCAAACTGCACAAAAGCAAATCTTATAACCAAAACGTTTGTATTCCCATAATATTTTGAAATAAAAACAAACAAAAAACCCCAGACATTACAGGACAGTCAGACAGTGGAATTCAAGCAATAAGAATTATGCCAAGATATAAATGGGGGCATAAAATATGCCTTAGTCACAGTAGTTGAGGGTTATTGTCTATTTTTTGGTGAGGAGAAACTTGAGAAGCCAAAACCTCTGCATACCCTTAGCAGTTCATTGGATACATTACTCTATGTATTTTTATGACTGATTGATTTACTAATTCTTAATAATTTCTTTGTTATTTCCATCTGTAAAGATTTGATTCTTTAAAGAACCCAGAGAGAGTTGCAATATATAGATGCCTGGTCAAGTGGATCCCATCTGATTTGGGGAGTTGATATTCCAGCATCCAGATTGGGTGAAACTCAGTAATTAACGTGGTTTATTTTTGTTCTGGGAGTGCTGGGTTCAAATTTTATGGGCTATGGTAATCCCACACTTACTTTGATGGCAGAATGAAATCGATATTCACTAATTTTTTCATACAAAGAATCTTTTTACTTAACGCCTAGCGTTTATCCTCCTGACAGTGTTATGGATAATGAAGATTCAGAGTAAGGTCACGATCTTCATGGTTTAGGGAGGGAATTGGTAGCATTCTTTGATTTTGCGCTAATTACTGCCATAATATATCTGTACTTTTTTCTCCTGGTTATTTTGTGGATTTTTTTACCTTTTTTTTTTATTCCATTCACTTCAGTGGTGTGCTTTCCCAGTACTCAAGCATTAGGTTAAAAGTGATGATCATTCTTGACTCATTATCCAAATATTCATAGTTTTGTATTTAAAGTATGTTGATGTTATAGCAGTATTGTGTTGATATACAGCAGTACATAAATTATAATTATATGAATTCTGTACACACACATTTGTTGTGTTTGTATTGACGTTAAGGATTAACCAGGATCCTCACTGACATCCCCGTATGCTAGTAGCTGATTGTAAGCAGTGATCATCTTGGGAAATATTTCCATTTTTCAAAAATTCATTCAAATATTGAAGTGGATATATGCAATATACATATCAGATTTTAATGATTAAATAAGGAATCAAGGGTAAATATAGAAACTTACATTGTCTTTTTGATGTCTCAAGCTCATGTAATACATTCCACTTTCTCTATTGCATAGTGAAGGTAAATTAGGTATGCTAGTGTACTTGTTATTTAGTTGTGTGCTGTGACTGGTTGATAGTTTGGGAAAAATAGATTATTTCTCAAGGTAGGTTTTCCTTATCTGCATGCTCTGGGCACCCCAATAGTTAATACCTAACAACTTATATTGGCTGAGTTCCTTCTTCCATTTCATAGCTCAACTGAAGCTTGATGTTTATGGTGGAAATTGTCTTGATTTCTTTAGATGAGATGAGCATCCAAGGAGTTTGAAAATGTGTTTTAATTAAGATTCTGCTAAATTTTACCAGACACCTACTTGGAAAACAAAGCAACTGAATAATTAACTCTGATGAGAGCAGATGCTGGTCTAATGACAACCTGTTACTGCTCAAGTGCAACATTAGTTGTTTTACTGTGCTCCTTTAATGTGTCCAGAGCTCTCCTCTGTTAATGAATACATTGGTAGCTGTGTACTCAAAATAGTTCCTCATTCTGGACTGTTGTAAAAGATATTTCTAGCATCTGCAAAATTCTTCATTTGAATAATTTGGTCCCCACCCATCAACCCCCTTCATCTATTTGGCATGTGCTTGGAACCAAACACTTCTTTAATTTTCCTTGTGGGATTATTTTAGCCATACATCAAGCGAAGCTTACAAATTGATGAGAATCTAATGATGCATTTATTTACAGATGTGCATTTCATTTCCCTGTTATGTTGTTGAAGGGTTTAAAGACTCCCCCTCCCCACCTCAGCCCCACCAGTGTTATGCGAATACTCATGCGTTTGACAAAATAAGAAATAGAAATAGTCTCATATTTGATTTTATGTATAGTTGTCAAATATGAATTGCTAAAAATTCTCTTTAAGTGCATGGTTAATCTTACAAAGTAGCAAAATAGCAAATTATTTCTCTTTAATGATGCCATAACACTATACTGTGGTTTTTCTGCTATTGCGTGCATTATTTGTACATTAAAATCATAGATTTACAGTTTAAACCTTAAGCACAGCACCAAACAATCTGACCAACAGCATCCATTTTAAAATAAATGCAAAGTCAGGGAATATAGAATCTAATTGAGATTTCGTGTTCAGAGCCACAGCATGCATATCCTTATCTTGAAAAGTTTAATGGAAATTCATGAATAAATGAAAGACGAGTATTAGAAAACTATCTTTTAAATTACTTTAAATAATATTCTAATAAAACCAAATGCAAGGGCCACAGAAATATTTGTGAAGGGGAAAAACAATGATTTATACATAGTGTGCTATGCATCCTTTAAATCTGCAAGGCAATTCCTTTGAAGTTGGTCAGACACTGTTCAGGGCTCCCAAGAATATGCAATAGCATCTCTGGATCCTCTTCCTCATTCCTACTTCTAAAACCCAACTGCCTTCTTCCAACGGAAGTTCATTTTAGTATTCTTTAAATATTTTCTAAACAAAAAAAAAGTATACATAAAAATGGTTAAAACACCATAGTGTATCAAGTCATATATAAAATATCGTTATTTTACTGTGGTGAGTGAGGTTTCATAATATTTTCTTCCCTTTCTATTGTGGAGTTCAGAGAGAAATGAAACATGACAGTAATTCATTTTATGAAGTGTGGGCCAGGCCTGGTGGCTCACGCCTGTAATCCTAGCACTCTGGGAGGCCTAAGTGGGAGGACTGCTTGAGCTCAGGAGTTCGAGACCAGCCTTAGCAAGAGCAAGACCCCGTCTCTACTAAAAATATGAAATATTAGCTGGGTGTTGTGGTGTGTGCCTATAGTCCCAGCAACTCAGGAGGCTGAGGCAGGAGGATTGCTTGAGTCCAGGAGTTTGAGGTTGCCGTGAGCTAGGCTGATGCCACGGCACTCTACTCTGGGCAACAGAGTGAGACTCTCTCTCTAAAAAAAAAAAAAAAAAAAAAATTATGACATGTGTTTCAGAATGGTTTTACCAACTCACAATGATACACAACTTCATTTTACTCATTAAAAATTCTGGTTGATAGCCAAGAACATTTTAACATAGATAGTGTAGAGAAAGTCGTGTTTCTGTTTTTGCCTTCCATCTATCCCAAAGTTGTGTTCAGAATCCAACATTAAAGTGGCTTTGCAAAAGCTGCGCTTCCTTCTTATGAAACAATAGTCTCTTCACTGTTAGAACCGAATACAGCATGGAACAGAGGCCTGCTGTTCACTTACCCTCCCGGTAGAAAGAAACCTGATGCATTGCATGTTCCAGTTTCGTCCTTCCATACACGAGGTTCCATTGTTAACTTTGTACATGGACTACGTACAGTGTTCACAGTTTTGTGTAAATATAATCAGAGATCCATGGAATGCTATAGAACTGGTGATAATTCCTCAGCCTCAAAGAAGGGATGCAACATAGAGGAAGAACATACAACACCAAAGGCGTTGCCTTATGGATTTAAAGGAAACATAGCACAGAATGTTGTGAAGTACCGTATGTACAAATTATTGTCCTTCCCGTTCATAAATATTTCTGTGCCCTGGTGCCCCTGCCTTTAGTTTGATTAGAACGTTATTTAAGGTAATCTGAGATACCCTTCTCATCTTTCATTCATTCATTCATGAGTCAATGTGAGTTTCTGTATTTGTCCTTGAATTCATTATTCAAATCCATTATTTTTTTCGAGAAAACTTTATTCCTTTTTCTCCCACCTCCACCCTCTGCACACCCAGAAAATTGGATTCTTAGCAACAAAACGCAGTTGTAGCTCATGAAAGCAGCAGCTTACTCACTGTCTAGGTTCTAACGGGATGAATAATCTGAGGCAGTTTTCCCTGCTCTGCTCAGAGCTTTCCTTGTACAATGTTCTCTGCAGAAAAAAAACTCAAGGAATATTCTCCCGAAACTGAAGCGGAATGTGCGATTTGGCATCACAAAGACCTGGGTTTGAATCTTAACCGCGTGATCGTGCTCTCGCTGTGTAAATCTCTCCAAGCCTCACTCTCCCTATCTGTACATTAAAGCGTTGGCCCTACCTATAGCATGAGCACAGTTGGGTGTGTGCAGATACTCTGACTTTGCTCTGGCGTGGGTCTTCATACAACGGCGCCCAGGAGCTATCTTTGTTTTCCGGCTTTCCAAAAAATGAGTGATATGTCACTGTCACAAATACGTGTCTTACATTCTACTTTACGTGACTGAGTTTATGCTTCGTCCTGTTCCAGAAAGTTTTTTCTCTTCCCCTTTTTGGGACACGGGGAGATTACGTAAGGTCTGGAAGCTAAAATCTTCCAGGTTGCAGACAATTCTGTCTTTTGGGGATTGTGAGGAGTCAATGTGATCACATGAAAAGCACCAAGCACATATTATAGAGGGTACCTGCGAATGTACGTCACCCACTCAGCCTGACGCTTGGTATTATGGCTCCTTGAATTCTAGAAAATGCAGATGGTGAAAGGGAATGCTTGTCTTGCCCTGAGAAGCTGGGGATCTGCAGTTAGCTCAGACATTCACTCTCCCGCAACTTTGCACAAATCACCTGGCCTTTGGAAACTTTCTCTCCTCATTTATAAGATAGGGACAATAGCATTTATTCCAAGTAGCTCACTGACTTATATGTGAATATGCTTTATTTGCTGTAACTTACTTTATACATATGAAGTCTCATCATCATGAATCACTGGAGCTGAAAAACACATTAGCAGGTTTTCTACACAGAAGAAATAGTAAGAAACAGAACAAAATATCCACTTAATTTCTGAGAAAGAAATAAAGGAAACTAAAAATCTGTTTAGCCAATTTATTATGGTTTATAGTGGTGGATAAGGTTTTAAACGTATAATTACAATATGCTTTATGTATTATAAAAGTTCTAATATTTGAATGTAATTTTTCAGGGAAAGGAGAACATTTTAAGTGACAGGAAAGCATTTATACCTATGACAAAATGTCTTAGTCTGTGTTGCTATGAAGGAATACCCAAGGCTGGGTAATTTATAAAGAGGATAACCTGCTTCATCGTTCTGCAGGCAGAAGCATGGTGCCAGTCTCTGTTTCTGGTGAGGGCTTCAGGCTGCTTCCACTCAGGGTAGAAAGCAGAGGGGAACAGGTATGTGCAGAGATCACATGTGGAGAGAGGAGCGAGAGAGAGATGGGAGGCACCGGGCTCTTTTAAACACCCAGCCTCTTGGGCACCAATAAAATGAGAACTCACTCATTACTGCCAGGATGGCACCAAGCCATTCATGAGGGATCTTCCCCCATGGCCCAGCCACCTCTCATTAGACCCTCACCTCCAACATTGGGGATGAAATTTCAACATGAGATTTGGAGGAGTCCAACAAGCCATATCCAAACTATAGCACTTAAGGTATTCTTTATATCAATCAAATAAAATTTCAGATTTGTTGCATCTGGCATTTTCATACCGTGTGTGGACGTCTTAGGGAAAAGACTTCTTTTGGATAAATTTTGTTAAGGAAACACCCAAAATGGCATTTCTGGGAGCAACTGGCCTGCCGTATGACCTTATCTCAGTGGGGAGGCAAGGAAGATTTAGAAGACGGATGAAGAGAGAGAGTAGTGATAAATGGAAGAATACAGTTTGCTGCCCCATAGAAGCCATCCAATAGTATGTTTAATGGAGATTAAGTCAATTTCCTCCTTGGTACTTCCTACTTTACTTGTTCACATGCACCCTAGTGGAGAGTCTTGAATGACCATTTAGCAGGGCCAGCTCACGAGTGTGTGACCAGTACAGTAGCACAGACCTTTTGCTCAGAACGGTCCACCACTTGGGATTTAATGTTCTGTGGGGCTGCCTTGAAATTCTTAATAATTTTTATCTTGGAATTTGTGTTTTGTAAGTGAAGTTAAACAGGACACTGGATCCTTGCTGGGGGTTGGGAGCCTGGGCTCAGGTGTGGTCCAGTCCCCACTCCCATTCCATACACCCTCCCTGCCCCATCCCCAACAAGTTCTCAGCTGCCTGCTCCCTGCCCCTGGAGCCCTGCCAGGCCACCCCCCACACCTCTGCCCTGCAACCTCTGCCACCGTCCGGAAGGGATGGCTACGGTTCCCACAGATGGGAGTAGGATGCAGGAACCTGCATTCTGCCTCCACTCGCTGCCCTGAGGGGTTCTGGATGCAGGAGAGCGTGGGGTGCCCCATGGTATCCTAGCTCTCGAGTTGCTAGCTGGCACCACTGTGGCGCATTTGGCCAGTCACCCATTCGAGGCCTCTTGCCTACCCCTGACCTAGGTAGGTGTCAAGTGTGTTCCAGCACAGAGATGGCAATTCCTCAGGGTCTCCCATCCACTATGGATGGGGACAGGGGCCTGTGGTAAGTGGAGACTGACTTCCCAGTTGGCTGGGATGTGTTTTTATTTTGCACTGGGTACAGGTAAGTTATGCAGCTGGCCCAGCCATTTAGCAGTTTGTGAGACAAGATCTAAACTCCTCAAAAACAGTCAGTTGTAATGACATGATCACTTTGTAAAGGAATTGCCAACTAAATGTATACAGACCCTAAGTGTGTAATGGCTCATACATATCCAAGAGACCTTGAGATCAGAAAGGCCACGCAGGAATTTCTTACCTGCCCTTCCATTTTCTGGTAAATACTACTTGGTCTGAATTGAGCAGTTGTTTTAACTTCGAATACACTAAGGAGACTTCGTAATGGGAAAGTGTAGAAGTTCTTTTTTCTTTTTGTAGAGGACTCACCATCAGCAACAACAATAAAACAGGCAAAATAAGTTAAATGCCTAAAACATCCATTTTTGCCTGGCAGGCTTGCCCCACTTTGGAGGGCAATGCAGTGCTGGGGTTAAAAGCAAGTAAGCATTTTCTTACCCTCACACTAGAGCAGGGGGAGGTGGGGAGGTGTTAGCTGAGCATCATTTAACTTCTCATAACTCAGTTTTCCACATGAAAATGGGGGTGACAAAAATCTCATGAGAAGTTGCAAAGATACAAAAAGGATGTACAGAAGGCATTTAACTCCGTGCTCAGCACAGGGTAAATACTTCATACAGAAGTTAATTATCTTTGAAATATGACCACTACCATCCTCATCATCCATATCTATTTACTGAAGAGAAAGCCATCAAGAGAAAGAAAAAGTATCAGCTCAGACTCTGGCTAAATTTTTTAAGTGATCTAGATTTTGCATAACTCCTTTTTGTGCTAAGAAAATAAGCATAATTACTAGCAATTCAATAGAAAATTGATACATACTGTAGATGATTTATACACACACAGACACACACATACACGCATGCGCGCGTGCACACACACACACACACACACACACATACATACATACATCTCCCAGTGGATTTGCAATAGAATGAAACTATCAGGAACCTTAAAGATTATCTAGTTGGTGTGTGCAGTTTACAGAGAAGAAGAGAGGAGAGGGGGCTTATGTCCGATCACACAGACCCTAATTGCTGAGAAGGACTAAACACATCGGTCATGAATGTTGTGACCCCTTCTCTGCTCCGTGTGCAATGTGCATTTAGGACCTGAAGCATAAGTAAACCATTTAAAGTTTTTACAGTGACTCATAACTGTTGCATTTTTATTTTATAGTCTATTTTTTGCCACAGCTAAGATTTACACAATGTGATCCTTGGTTAGGAATGCAAAACTCCATTCATTACACCTTTCCTCTGCAGAAACATCTTCTACTTTATGCTATCTGTTTCATGACAGTTTCCAGAGGTCCCTTAGAAGCAAAAATGGGGACAGCGTGTATCATTAAATCTCTGAGAAAATAGTTACCATTTCTGCAATTGATTGTTCTTCTAGCACACGTATGAGGGTACTAACATGCCTGCCTTTAAGTCTGATGCTGTGTGTTAGGGTGGCCCATACAGAACGATGTGTGATTAATGCAACATGACTCAAATCATTTTAGCTTTCCTTTGGCCAGGCTATACATCGAGAATCTGAAATCAGCAGCCTGATTCTCATTTCGCTCCTTCCCCTCGCAGATCTCCTCTAGATCCAGGGCTGCCATTTACTTCAAAGGGAACGCTCTACATAGAGGAGGTATCCAGGAAAGGAAGAAAAATGACAATTAAACTCATTATTTTAAAGATGGTTGAAATAAACAAGTCGGCAATGTATGTTTTCTTTTATACTACTCCAGTCGGAATCTTTTTTGTCAAAGCAGGACAGTTTGTAAGGCTTCTATTATCTGATCCCCATGTGAAGGGGATCAAATATATTTTTCATTTAATGAAGTTGGGTAGAACTTTTTCACTTAATGAAGGTGGACTGAACTGAATTACCCTGATTGCTATTCCCCCTAATTCCCAACAAACTCTTAAAATACATTTACCTATTATACCCCTTCGTTTTCTATGGACAGTAGCTGCAGAAGAAAAAAGACTTGTACAAATACAAGGACTCAAAAAAGCAAGCCAGTCACTTGTTTTTATACAGAAACCAGCATACTGACATTTTAATGATGCTGGGATACTGCCATAGTGTGAAATTTTGTATTCAGAGCATTTAGAACTGGAGTAGGGAAAGATAAGTAGGCATCCAATGAAATGTATTCAATGAGCTGGTGTACAAGACGGGTACCATATAATGATCTGACTCCATAGGTCACCTTTCCTCCTTAAAAAATAGAGGAGCCTTTAAAATTATGGGATGCACAGCTGAATGTCGTGCCTTTTATGGAGACCTGTTTAGGTCTGATTAATTAGTAATTGGGGCGAGAGCTATGCACTTCAGTGACTCTTGCTGCCTTGATTGTAAATTGCAATCTGGTGTTAAATCTCAGCAGGTCACATTGCTGTTTTTGCTGTACCCCAGTGACACAACTGATTAAATCTGTGTAAACAGTATCATTACGAAAATATTTTTGTTATAGGCATGAGGAATTAACACATTTTTATTTTGGATGAAAATTAAAATTATTTGTGGGAGCTTGGTATGTTTTCATCAATTGTCAGTCATCCCAATAGAGCATGTAGTGAAGTAACTGTTTTAATTTTCACAAAGGAAAAAAAAAAGCTCTCAGACAGAGAGGGCTTTTAAAACTGAGAATTATGATAATTATGTCATTCATAATACAGATAGCTACATTACAGGCAAGTATTATGTCACTTAATAGTTAGTTAAACAAGTAAACAGAAATATGGGAATTAGCCCACATAGTTCCCTTACAATGGGGCACTATTGAATGAATAGATATGTTTTATTAATAATAGATGTCGGTACACATGCACACACACACACTCTCCCAAATGCTTCCCTTTTATATATTCTACATATTTCCTAAGTTAACTGTAACAGAACTTTAATTGAGTTAGTTATTTCTGGACAGGAGTAAGGGGTGCTGATGTGTAGCTACAGAATGCAGAGACACAGATGATGACTCAGGGGTCCCAGGGACCTGGCCAGAGTTTCAGTGGAGGGATAAAGGTGGGCCATTAGATAGCCTTGAACAGTTTGTGTAACATTGTTTACGCTTGATTCTGAAGCACTTGAGTTTGATTTTTACACTATAGTTACTTCACAGTTGGTCCACTGGCACCATTGAAAAATTTCTTTTGGAGGTATAGTAAGGTTAAGCAAATGTGTGATTTTCTAGGATTGTAAAGTACATAAATCATAATGTTTCTTTTTTTTTTTTCCCTGAATGATTACTACCTAATTCTAAGTGGGCATTAAAATAGTATTTGATAAGCCCTAACAAGGCCTGATTTCACCTCTGTTTGCTGAGGCTGGTAAGTCAACCCCATCAAACGGATGCTCTCCTATTTGCTTCATTTCACAGAGCACTTATTGGAAAAGGCTTAAATGAACTTTAATCAAATATGCCTATTAAGTTACTGAGACTTGAGTTACTGATCATTTACCTGCTAGCAGCTAAAGCTCAGATAAAAGAAGAGTGATCATTCTCTCTTTCTGTGAGCCCACAAAAATCATTATTGAAATATCAAGGTGAAAAAGAGGGAGTGAGCAAATCGGCAAATTTGCCGTGCGCCAACTTTTAAACAAAGGATTGGCTGTTCACATTTCAAATGACTGCCTTTATGTTATCTAGGCCGAAAAAACAAACAAAAAAACCAAAACTATCTTTGAAGAGAAGAGAAAGCATTTACTACAGCCTCTAATGCTATACAGATGTGCCACATGCTGTTGCCAAGGTGGGAGAAGCTATATATGTAAAGAATTGGCTTCAAAATATTGACCGTCAGTAGAATATTCAGAATAATGAAATTACATTCTATTATTTGGGGCACTCGTACTTGCCTGATAAGTGAATTTGATTTGGGTTTCCAAAGATCTTTGGGCATAGGTCAGTCTGGAGAAATCTGATATTTGCTAAGGACTCTCCATTTTTATTTATATGCCATTTGCCACTGAATATTTGCCCTAACTGGGGACCCTGAGGATTGGTTGATTAGATGATTTTAGTAATGCTTTTTGTACATCAGATATTACAGATATCTGCCCACGCACCAAAAGGCAAGGCTGTTTAAAAGGCTGAAAATATAGGAGAGTGAGTAGGAAAGAAAAAATTAGTATTACATTTGTTTTTTTTTTATTTTTACTATTCATTACCCTTGTGCAAAGCATACAGTAAAAAGCTAGAAAGAAGAGATTCAGGATAAATAAAGTGCAAAGTTGAACTGTTTAAATAGGAATGAGAAGTAGGAAAATATAAGGGTAATTTATTATTGAATATAAACAAATTCAGAGTCATTGCATTTTCTTGACAAGTATTTTTTGCTAATTCCAAGACTCTACCTTGTATACAGTATAATTTAAGCAATGTCAATAAAATTTAACTCATTAAAGTCTTTTGGTAATAACATTTTACAAAGTGTGAAATGCAACTTTTGGGCAGCATTATATGCAAGATAATTTTCACTGGCCTATTAGTAAATCAAAACTAATCTTGATTTAGAAAAGTAAACAAAATCATCACTCATTCCTATTAAATATTTGAAAAGTAGTTTTTAGAATATAACATACAGAGAAGTGAGCATACACACATGTATACACAGAGCTAAATGCGTAGACACTGTATACTTGCATATTTTCTTCTCCAGCAAAACAGCCCTGTACCTTGTAAAAAGAAAAAGCAGTTCATCATATTTCTGTCTAAAAGTATTATTTCTGTTATAAGAACAATACATGCTTATTATACAAATGTTGAAAAAAAACAGTAAAATATAAACTAATAAATCACCCATGGCTCCAACTCCCACAAATAAATACTGTTAACTTCAGCTGTTTTCTATGCATTGTGTGTGGATGTGTTGGTCACACTCTCTATAAAAATCTCGACACTTCTGTGCAGAATTCTTTAGTCCTCTAAGTTCCTTTCAATATGGATAGTTGAACTTCTTTTGACATTTCCAGATAATCCTTTAAGCTTTCTCGTTTCATGAAAGACAATGTAAACAGGCAGAAATATGATCATCTTCTCAAAAGTGTTTCACACTTAAAAATGACAAAACTGTTGTTGAAACCAGAAGTTACATGTAGGAAGGAGACTGATGTCAAGGAACAAGAAGGAACCCCTCTTGTGTATGTCTCCACTTCGCTGCTACTTCTCGTGTCATTCACACTGTTCCACTCCCATCCAACTAAAGACAATTCAGGAGGCAACTCTGAGATCTAACAAACACAAAGAAAGTTCTGAAGCCCCTGAAATCAATTAGCCACTTTGTATTTGTGGAAACTTGCAGAGATAGGGATATTTGTATATAACAAAATTTAGACGTGAAGAACAAATCAGTGATTTGGGGCTAAGGACCAGGTAGGGAAAGATATAGGAGTGAAGTGGGGATAAAATAGTGACATGAGGGACCCTTGTAGTGGTGGGAGTTTCTGCATCTTGTCTATATATATTAATAAATATATGTCCTTGTTGCTATGGCCCTATAGTTTTGCAAGATGTTACTGTTGGCTAAAACTGAGTTAAAGGATATTTGAGATCTCTATTATTTCTTACAACTGCATGCGAATGTATAATTATCTCAAAATAAAACATTTAATAAAAAATAAGATAGAAGGAATAAGATCTAATGTTTGGTAGCACAATAGGGCAACCGTAGTTAACAATAACTTATTGTATATTTCAAAGTAACTAGAAGAATGGAATTGGAATGTTCCCGATACAAAGAAATAATAAATGTTTAAGATGATGAATATCCCAATTACCCTAATTTGATCATTACACCTTGGAGGCTTGTATCAAAATACCACTATCCCATGCTTGCTTTGGCAGCACATATACTAAAATTGGAACAATACTGAGAAGATTAGCATGGCCCCTGAGCAAGGATGACATGCAAATTTGTGAAGCGTTCCGTATTTTTTTAAAAGTCACACAATCAGCTTTATGGACATCATTAAATATTGTGTGTTTAAGATAACGTTTAGTGTATTCTATTTGCTAGAAATAACATTTCTATGATTTAAAACTGAATGAATATTTCCATGACAGGCTTGGGCTCCCTCTGTGCTTTTGTATACCACATTCCCTGTACTTGAGAACCCTGATTGCTATTAATGAATAATGATAATAAATAATAAAAGCTGACATTTTAAGCACTAAAAAGAAAAAAAAAACCACTATCCCATAAATATGTACAACTATTATGTATCCATAAAAACTAAAAATTAAAAAATTAAAAAATACATATTTTGGAGAAAACTCTAAAAATATAAATATACACATACCCACGTGCATATACACAGGTGCCTTGCCTAAATTGTTTTGGGACTATGCATTTTGATTGCAGCTATACTTGCTTGTGTAGAGATTGTTTATGTTAAACATGTTTAATTTTATTTGATATTTCATTTAATTCTAATAATTATGTATTATTTTCAGAAACATAGCAATAAGAATGATTGTTTCTGAAATCATGGTAGCATGCTGTGGTTAATACATGGGCATGGAAGTCAGATTGCCTGGTTTGAATCACCTCTGTCACTCATAAATGGTGTGAATCTGGGCAAGTTGTTAATCACTCCATGTTTCAGTCTGTTCATCTCTTAAAATGATGATAATAGTAGCTATCTCATAGCATTGTTGTAAAAATTAGAAAAATGAAAACATATAAGACATATGACATATAAGACATATTCTGTAAATAGAATAGAGCCTGACACATAGTAAGAACTATGTATGTATTAGCTGTTCTGTGATGATAATGATGACAATGACCTACGAGCATAAGCTCATATAAAACTCATGTCAACCCTCATTGTAGGTACTGTTATTAGCCTCATTATAGATGAGATCACAAAGGTCACAAAGCTTGCAATGTTTTAAATCACCCTAAGTTTGTTAGAGAGGTAGTCCAGAATTTTGTTTTATTATTATAAAATAATGGTATATTTTATTAGGCACATAAACATCTAATTTTCTAGTTAAACAATAGTTATTTAGAAATTACCCTAGAAATAAAAAAAAAACAAAACAGCAGATATTCTAGATTTGCACTATTTCTTGACTTTCCTAGGCCTCAAATGACATCTTCCCCTAGGTATTTTGGTCATTCAGTTGTTCATCCTGGACAAACCCAAGGAGTGAAGAGGTGTATAAAAACAAAAGAGAGGAAGCCAACCCAAAGTTGATTCTCAAAGCTTCAGAAATGTTGAGGTTTTGGGTTCAGTCCAATAAAGGGTGAAGATTCAGGTCAAATCTTATTTTATATAAAATGACTACCTTTGTTTTGAAACAATCTAGTAGTTAGAATTGTGGCAGGTTCTGGTTTTAGCTAGCCTTTGAGGAAAAATGCTGAAATTAATCTTTTGAACGAAGAGGGGACACAACAGTTTACCACAGCTACTAAAACAGGGACTTCCTGGAAAGGAATAACTATTTATTAAACTGATTGTCACATCAAGTAAAGAGATTGTTTTTGGTTGTGTTGAATATGTGGGAGTGGATATGTGTATTTACATGCTTGCCAATTATATGTGTATGTGAAAAATCATTGCCAAATTGGAAAATTAAAATTATTCACCAAATGAGAGGTACTATAGCATGGTTATTAAGAGTACAGGGTTTGGGACCAGACTTATTCAGTTCAAATCTTGGTTTTGACTCTTAGAGATTTATGACCTTGTACCTTTGAATTCTCATCTGTGAGAATGGAAACATCATAA